>ML790100.1:328825-354078 GCA_009831015.1 Picea engelmannii | reverse complement strand
ATGTCCGCACCCTAACCATTGACACAGTGCGAGAATTTCACAATCAAGCTGAATGCAGCCTGCGGGAATGAAGGATTTTCGCAGGCGAGTATATATGCAGCCTGCGGACTATTTCCAAAAAATGTGATTTTGAGAAAATGACAAGTGTAACCTTCTTCAGGAAAATGTTCTTAATGAAGAGTTTGATCTTCCATCATCATAACATAATCATAATATCATCTTGATAACCAAAAATGTGGATAACAGTGTATTATAATTCAAAGTGAATAAAAAATAAATTATTTCAATAATAAATTTAATGGAGAAATTAGAAGTGGGTTAACCCTAAAATAAGGAAAGTGATGCCAAGTGACCTAGAAGATGTTTTTAAGGAAGCTACTTGGAGAGTATAAATAAGAGGCAAGACTCTCTCATTTTAATCAAACTTGATAATATTGAATATATATAGGTTTCTGAGGTAACCAAGGATATCTAAGCTGAAATTCTGAGGGAAGGAGAAGAAAAGAAGGTCGAAATGCAAGGAAGGATAAAAAAATTTGATGGTGCTTTCTAAGGTATGTTATTTACAGGTCATCTCACCATTTTCGCTATAGATTTTTTTCTATAATGATTAAGACCGTGAAATTTCTAGTCCATTGAGAAAACATATCCAAGTATATTGGGTAAACAATTCAGCTTGTGGGTCATTGTATTTTTGGATTTACACTCCGTGGAAAATAGGGTTTGTGGCTAGTCCTGAAACTAGTCAAACACGGGTGTTTCGGGTAAAAACATCATAACTTCTTCATAAGAGATCCAAAATCAGTGAAACCAAATGTTTTGGTTAGGTTACAGTCTGTAGTATGTTTTTTAATAGTTTCATATGAATTCAAAAAATATTTTGTGTGGGGCACGCTCTACAAGGTCGCTATCTAGAATAAGCCAGAATTCAGCAAGGTATGCCATTTTTTCTATAACTCCTTTTCTTAGAGGTTCCAAGTAGTGACACCTGGAGGAATTGCATAAAACACACTGAAGAAAATTGTGTATCAGTTTCATATATTTATACATTATAGGTACAAAGTTATGATTACTTCAAGTTAGGGTTGTTGACTAATCCAAAACTAGGCATGTGAGACTAAAGAAATGTTTGATAAAAATGCTAGTCTCTTGTTGTTGAAGTTAAGGAAGGTTTGCAGGAATGTGATCATATACACCGGGTCTATTACAGAGCTACAAATCAGATTTGGATTATGAAATTGATGAGGGCTTTTGGTTAAGTCACATGTTGAGTACATGGTTGAGACAAGTAGTTGATGAGTTGGCACATACATGAGGTGTATAGTTGATGATGTTGGTACATATTGATGAGTCATAGTTGATGATTAGTTGAAACATGATTGGTACATACTTGGTGCATGGTTGGATGCACTTTTTTATGGTACAGGTTGATTACAAGTTATTTGGTACACGTTGTTGCATGGTTGATGCACTTGTTTATGGTATAGGTTGATTACAGGTTGAGGTACAGGTTGATGAATGGTTCAGATTTATTGGTACAGGTTTACAACAGTATATCTCAAAGTAATAGGTTGATAGTGATTCCATCATTCTACTTCTACTTCAGGGTGGCAGAACAGGGAAAGGATAGGTGGTTGTAGCCACCTTCCAGTTGTAGCCGGAGAACATAGGGGCTTCCAGCCTCCTTCTGGTTGTAGCCAGAGAATTGGGGAATTGGAACTTCCCTTAGGTTGTAGCCTGAGAAACTAGGGGTTTGGAGCCTCGTTCCAGTTGCAACTGGAAAAGAAAGTAAGTTGGTGCTTCCAATGAATGTAATTCTTCAAGACATATAAGAAAAAGAATTATGTGGTTTTCTCCCGATTTGGGTTTCCACGTAAAACACTGGTGTACTGTGTATGTGTATGTTTGTTCATTTTTTCATTGCTTATTTACTCTGCAGTTATTGGATGATAATGCTTCATTTATATAACACTTGGATTATATGGTTAAAAAGGATTAAATTGCTCTATTACTGATTCACCCCCCCTCTCAGTAATCCAACAACAATATCCTTTCTAAACTCTTTCTTTATTCATCTTCTTTCTTACTAACTTACTATTACATTCAAGATCTTTCCATAACCTCAATTCTCTTTCATGCGCACCCTCTCGCACTTGTATACGCATACATCTCTCTCTCTCTCTCTCTCTCTCTCTCTCTACATATTTTTACCCCAAAATCTAGGGTCTCAAGTTCTATTCCTATCTTTCCCAAAATAATCCATTATAATGCATGGCATAGCCATCTTTAGTTAACTAACTATTTTTCTTTTTCTACTTCTTGTTCTTTATACAGCTTTTTTGTTTCCCTTATATTTATGGAAATCGCACTATCGTCATTTTTGCTTCCTTTTCTTACTTGTTTTATTTATCCTTTTGTCTTTGCATTATCATCATCCTTCGCATCCTTCTGTGCCATTTATATCTTTTTCACAAATCCTTCCTTCTGCATGATTCCTTCCTTCTCCATGAATCCTTCCTTCTGCATGATTCCTTCATTCTTCATGAATCCTTCCTTCTGCATGATTCCTTCATACTTAGATTTTCCTCAAAGTTATATCCAAAACTTCCTCTCCAACAAGCCCCCAAAACTCACATGTGGTTCGTCCCGAGCCACTCAGACCTGTTGCATGTTATTTCATGCTACAATGAATTGTTGCGTCGTAGCCTTAGATGTTTCCACCTCTGTGACAATGGTGGCCTCTTTTACTGTGCCATGTTTTTGATTGCTTAGTCGGTCTTGTTCCTTTTGGTTCTTTATGTTTCTTCGCAATATGACTTATAGAGTCCTCCTTTTCCCTCTTGAAGGCGTCATCTCGCCTGATGGCAGCTTAAGTCCAGATGATGACATCAGGAGGCATGTTGTCGAGGGGGCCAACATCGCATTTCTGAGGCACAATAATTGGTAAGCATCATCTTCATGTAATCGTCTTCTATGTCGGTAATCTACTGAGGTTGCTTGCGGCTGACAACATCCTCCTTTTCACCTACATATTTTGACCACGTCTTTTGGTTAAGTTGGAATGTAGTATACGAGGTTAATTTCTGGGAAACCTCACTTTCAGTGGGATCTTGATCCATTTCCTGTGATTTTACTATCATGAAGTGTTCATAAAACTTGAAGCAGATATTGAATCTGGTACGGTCGTTGTGCAATTTTACACAGGAAACGATGTGAGTCTCTTCTTTGTCTATGTGCTCAATACCTAATTATGGGTCCCCAGCCAGCTCTGGAACTAGTTGTGATTTGATAACGTCATGATCCATAAACTTAAGGTTGGTAGGTTTGTCCACAATATCACCTTCCCGACTCAACCCTAGGGGTGTCAGTAGTATTCGTGGCAGAACTTTCCCCATTTCTCTAAAGGGCCTACTCAGTGAGAGGAAGCTTGGCTATATTCTCACTGGGTCTCTTCTATCTTCTCAATGTGATATGCAAAAATTTAGTTCCACTTACGGTGTTCTTATGTAGTTGTGGTTTCATGTCAACCGTACCTGTCCCATCTTTCTTTTACTAACTCATCCCCTCCACCACCAGAGTTCATGAGTTGTACCATCATTGCATCTTAATTAAAAAATTATTCAGGTGAGTTTTCCTACATACCCTCAATCGACTGTGATTTTTTGTGGCTTTCCTGATTAAATGTGGATATGGCGCTTTAATGACACGTCACATTGGCCATCCAACTGTATTTTTCGTGCATGACTGTACTTAATGGTATTTCCGTGTCATCCTATGCAGTAATGCACTACTCGTCGCAAGTGGGTCTATCCATATCTTCTCATTGAACTTGACGTAGTGTTCACTTCATCTAATATGATCAGTCCAACTGCGCAAGTTTTGATACCTTGGGATTCTTATTACTCATTTTTTGTCTCCTATCACTACCTTTTTACTGGTTTACTTTCCTGTTTGTACTTTTTATTTAGTTTTTCTTTCTTTTCCTGCTATTATGGTACACTTACTATAATATAGGGTTTCTTTCACTCCACAGGTCACTGCGTAGATGATCGGTTGTCTTTGTAGAGATTCAACTGAATTCCATTCATCATTCCATCCAAGATCTATTCATCTAAGGTTCCCAACCGCGCAACACCTGTCTCTATTATTTTTTGGATCACATACGGCCCTAACCAATGCATGCAAAACTTCCTCGGGTGTTGTAGATACTTGTTGTCATAAAGTAGTACCAGGTCACCAACTTGGAATTTCTTGGTTCTAATATATCGATCATGCCAGGACTTCTCTCTGGCTTTCTTCACCTATTGATGGAATCCAACTAGAAACCTGTCCTCCTCAAGCTGGACTAACTGCGCCAATATCTCCTCTATTTCACATTTGTCTGAGAGTTCAATGATGGTTGCAATGTGCAGACTAGGTACAATGAAATCCATTGAAATTATTGCTTCTTTTCCATAGACCAATCGGAACGGTGTCTTCTCTGTTAGAATATTACTTGTAGTTGTGTATGCCCATAGTGTCATTAGGATGCATAAGTCCCAATCGTCTCTTCCAACATTGCAGATCTTTGTCAAAGAATTCTCCAAAATTTATTGAAAGCTTCTACTGTGCCATTAACCTGAGGATGATATGGTGTACTTTTCTGATGATGAATCTGAAATTACTCAGTTAATGCAGGAATGGTTTGGTTAAGAAAGTGTGTACCTTGATCGATAAGTAATATGCACAAACATCCAAACTTGGTGACTACATTCTCAAATAGAAACCGTGCATCAGTCTTTGTCATGTAATTAGCAACTGGTGTTTCTTCTACCCACTTGGTTAAATAATCGGTCCCAGTAATGATGTATCTTTCTCCTTATCTCCTTTCTTATGGGTTGATGGGACCCACAAAATAAATAGTCCACTTATCGATTTGTTGCAACATAACTTGTGGATTTAATGGCATTTCATCACGTCGAGATGGTTTACCCACTCTTTGGCATACGTCACAGGACTGACAATACTCCTTCGCATCCTTGAACAGTGTAGTCCACCAAATCTCTGTGCATAAAATATTTTGTTTCATTTCTTTTCCTACGTAATGTCCTCCAACAATATCATTGTGTGCTTCCTCCAATATGGTTGTTCTTTTGTGTTCTAGTACACAATGCCTCAAGATTCCATCTACCCCTAACTTATACAAGTTCCCTTCAATTAGTTGATAATATGTTTCCTTGACTACCAATTGTTTCTTTTGTGCCACCGTCATCTTGGAGGGAGCCAAACATGTATGTAGAAACTCCACAATGTTCGTGAAATAACCATCCACCATCCTGACTATGAATAACTGTGCATTCAGAAAACTATCATATAAATTATCTGCATCCTCTCCTATCAAGATCCGTGAGAGATGATCTGGTCTTGCATTTAGTTTCCCAGGTTTTACGATGACCTCAAAATCATATTCCTGAAATAGTAACAACCATCTGCATATTCTGCCTCCTAAGACATGCTTATTGACTAAGTATTTTAATGCATAATTGTTTGTGTACATCTTGAAGTGAGACCCAAGTAGGTAATTTATGAACTTATGGAGTGCATAGACCATGGCGAGGCCTTCCCATTCTGTAGTGGTATAATTTTTTTCATATATAGATAGTTTCCTACTCGCAAACGCAATCGGATGATCAATTGCACCTTTGCCTAGTTGTGAGAGTCGTGTGCCCAATGTAATGGATGATGCATCGACATGGACATGAAACTCTTTCCAAATATGGAAATACTAAAATGGGTGTAGTGACCAGTCTCTATTTTAGTGTGTCCGACCCCTTCTAACAATACTCATTCCATTGGAACTTAACTTATTTCTTCAGTATTTTTCCATTGGTGTTGTAAACTGCACATAGCCTTGAATAAACTTCATGTAATAAATTGTATGGCCCAAAGTTGCTCGTAGTTTTCTGACTAAGGTCGGCAGCGTTAATTCCAGAATAACGACAATCTTGGTTGGGTCAACCAATAGGCCTTGCTTTCATATGATATGTCCTAGTATAATTCAAAATGGTGCAAGAAATATGCATTTAATTAAGGTCAGTGAAATCTGACACTATCTGGATCGATCTAACATCAGTTGAGGAACTTCGATACGATCCTATAGTAGAATGAATACCATCCAATAGTCTAATTACACATCCAAAAAGTTATGGATGAACTCTTTGAATGCGGCCACAACCACTCTAGAAAACATCATAGGTGCATTCTTCAATCCAAATGGCATCATTGTGTATTGATAAATGCCCCATTCTATCGCAAATGTGGTTTTATGTCTGCCCTCCTATGCAATTTTTATCTGATGATACCCAGAGAATCCATCAGTGAACAAATACGCTTCTTGACCCCTTGCATTCTCGAGTACCTCATTAGTGAATGGTGTTGGGAATGGGTCATGTAAGCATGAATCATTAAGTTTCCTTAAGTCGACGTAGATTATAATCCCTCTAGTATTTTTTTCCTGCACCACCACAGGGATAATCCATTCAGATTTTCCGATTGGTTCAATGATGCATGAGTTGAGCATTCTATCTAGTTCAACCTTAACCTTCTTCTTATACCTCAGGTTCAACCTGTATGTTCTCTGTCGTATTGGCTTCGCTCCAAGTTTTAGTGGAATCTTCATCTCCCCTAAGTTTCATTTTATCCCCTTCATCTCTAAGAATGTAGTGGGAAATAAGTCTTGATATTCTCGTAACAAGTATGTCACCTTTGCAATTGTCTCATTGTTCCAATAGTCTCCTATGTGCACAAACTTAGGGTTCTCCATTGTCCCAATGTTGACTTTCTTTGTATTTATTGGTTGTGTGTATGAGGAAGATACTAGCTCTAGCCCTTCTACTGTACGTGTGTCTTCTGTCTCTGGTACCTGGAAATTCATGGGATCCCCTTCATCATATTCCTCCTTCATGACATTGTAGCATTCCAATATCTTCTGGACCATTAATTTGTTTGTGTTTGCACTGTGTAGGGGTTCTTCTTCCACTGATTCTACCTTCGAGAATATCTTTGTTTGAATGGCATGTAGGGTTGTCTGTATGGAGGGAGATTCATGTTCAAATGTGAACGTGACTTTGAATCTCTTGACCAATCCTTCCCATGCTATTGTCTCTCTACGTGTCTCCAATTCTAAATACCAATTCCTTGGGATTGTATCCAATGTGTGTATGTATCGGTGAATCCATTTTGTTTCTGATACTGAGCACCATAAATACCTACATTTTTCCACGTGATCTTTCATGTCACTTTCTACTGTGTATTCTTGCACACTTACTTATGCTTCAGGTCTAAAGTGTATCTTCATGAGTCTACCGAATTGTGCCCAATCCTTAATACTCTTTCTATGCGTGGCCCACCATCTTGTTGGAGTTTCTTTTAAGACGCCATCTAGTGCTAACAACCTCTATTTTTCAAGTACCTGTAATTCAAATTCTTTTATAAACACATTAATCTCATTTATTCCATCGTACCTTGGTGGGTCATATAGTTTTGTGTTTATCCAGTGCAAAGATCGGTTTATACGGGAACATATTCTAGTTGATACTTCATGCATCCTCTGTTTCCAATTATCTAAACCATCTTCTAAATATGATGCACATGAACTAAAACTTCTCCAACTGATTGCATCATTCATTATTGCCTCGACGTAATCCTCCATTCACGCAGTCAAATTATATAAATTTTCCATGTCATTCACTCTTATTGACTCTATATATATATTCCCTTTTGATGGGTCCAAGGGTACAGTAACCTTTAGATCCTTGACCTTGAAGATCATATCCCTTCTTTTCAAGTTAATAATTTCTTGGTTATCAACCACCCATTCTAGTCCCATTAATACTAGATATGGTTGACTATCATCGATGATCTCAATTACTTCAAAGTCTTCCATGTTGCGCACCCCATCTATGTTTACAGGGACCCCTGTTAGTCACCTTATTAGAACTATCTTATGTTGATTTACGAGCCTTAACTAGACATGGGACCATATTAATTCAGTTCCACCCATCATCTCCCATGTCTTCTTAGGTAGTACATTCACATCCGATCCTAAGTCTAGGATTACATTATCCACATTGTATTCCCCAATCTACGCATTAAACTTGAATTCCCCATTGGTTCTCTTCCAGTGCAGTACTTGGTTTACCATTCGCTGTGTGAAAGGGGTGTGCCTTCCTTTCGTGCAATGATCAATCATTTTGCATCATATACTAAGAACAATTCTATCTCTCATCATTTCTACACAACATTTTAAGAATTCGGTTATTGTACTTACTTGCACACTTTACTTTAAAGGTATCGTTAGGTATTCTAGATGATGTAGAGATGATGTGGATGCTTCCCCATGTGGTTCAAGTATTTCCTTTCCTCCACTCTGATATTTCTTTGTTTCCTACCATGGGTTGAATGATGGCATAGGCCCTGTTGCCTTCCATACCTATTGCTTTGTTTTGTTAGAAAAATAGGATCGTGGAGCAATAAAATAAAACAAATGCAGAAACAAAACACAAAAGATACACAATACAATAGAGACACATATATATTTGGTTCACCCAATGTGGGATACATCCACCAGATAAATTTCTAGGTCCTTCCTTATTATTATCCAACAAAATGAAGGAATACAACCTACAACACACCCATTGTAACTTCCTCTTCTTTCTCTCACAATATCCTCTCTCGGAATACAATATTTGTGATAATACACAACCGCGATACAGTTCCCTCATAAAAGAGGGTTTTCTTCTAGGGAAAAATACACTAAAAATAACTTCTACCATCATATCTGTGACCTTATAATGAACAATCCATATTAACTATGAACTACAATATTTTACAAGGCATTTTTTCCCAATATTTCACTTCGAGGGCACTGCCCCTGAATCCCCTACCAGGGGGTGTGCTACAAAAATCGTCGTCACCCCCCCCCTGAACCCTCCTGGTGACATTTTTGGGGGAGAAATCCCCCCAGACCCCCTATTAGGGAATGGGGTCCATGCACAGCCGGAAAAAAAACCTTTGAATCAAGAAGATAATAAGGTTCCACAACCAACAATCTCCCACTTGGAGACTGATCACAACAACTCCATTGTTGTTGTACCTACTGGACTATACTCCACCTTGGACCTAACAAATTTCTCATCTTCCCCTTCATGCTTGAAGACCAACTGAAACAAATAAGGAACTTAGTTTCTCCCTGGTTACTCCCTTTGTTAACATGTTTGTAGGATTATGGCTAGTATGTATCTTTTCCAACTTCAAATGTTTGTCTTCCGAAACGAATCGTATGAAATGGTACCTAAGTTGTATATTCTTAGTATTTGAATGGAAGGTTGATTTCTTTGCAAGATGAATGAAATTCTCACTGTCATAGTACAATATGTTATTCTCGTGCTTCTTTCCCAATTCCTCCATAAACCTCTGTAACCAAATCGTTTCCTTACTAGCCTCTGTAGGAGAAACGTACTTTGCTTATGTTGTTGAAAGTGCAACAACCTTTTGTAGTTTTGAAATCCAACTTATTGTTGTTCCACCTATAGTAAAAAAATACCCTGTGGTGCTCTTCTTGCTATCTTTATCACCTTCCATATCAGAATCAACATATTCCTGTAGAATAGTGTCTGGACCTCCAAAACATAGTGCATGATGAGAAGTACCTCTCAAATACTTTAGAATCCACTTTACTGCCTCCAAATGATCTTTACCTAGATTGTTCATATACATGCTCACAACTCCCACTACATGTGCAATATTTGGTCTTGTGCAAACCATCACATACATCAAGATGTTAATTGTCAATGAATAAGAGACCCTGGACATGTATTCTATATCCTCTTTGTTATGAGGAAAATCTATCTATGGCTAGGGGTAAGCCGCAACTGACGGAAATGACTGCAGAAATCAACTATAATCTCAGGTATGCTATATAAACAAATATGCTAGCAAGACAAGATAAAAGGCCTACCTCGTCCAAACGTTTGATGAATTCCACCATTGAGCATTTGACTCAATGCAATACACCTGCAACTTGTCCTCAACAACCAAGAAACGTAAGAATATGGTGATAATATATAATGTTAGCACATTCAATAGCATAATCCATCAACACTCATAACAAATACACCCATGGAATAATAATTCAAATATTTGCAAGATATTAATTGGATGAGAAAAGAGTATTTCTATTAAAATGTAATCAGCAGAAGTGAATGAATTACAAACTTCTGTGTCGACACATTTCGGAACCGAGAAACGAAGTCCCTTCCAGTTGGTCCTCCACCACTTCAATCCTCCACCAAATGAAAGCTCATATAAGAGAGACAATGATGTTCTCAATCAAGTAGCGAAGAGCTTGGGGGATGAACAATGTGTTCAAACTTAAAAGGACAAAGGGATGCAGACTCAATATGAAGTGAATAATTTCTCCAGAGTAACTTTGCTCTCAAAGTTGAATTCTTCTCCTCTTTTCCATAGCTTGGATTTGGCCTATTTGTAGCCTTCAAGTGGAACTGAAGGGTCAAATCAGAACGTTTCCAGTATATGGAAGGTCAAAGATCATGGATCTTATGACTTGACATGGAAACCCGACACCATTTTTTAATTTTGGGCATAAAACCCAATGTACGTGTGTTGTAGTGATGAAACCTACGTATAAGCATGTTATACAATAGGTAGGGCATGTATATGTGGAAACATAATGTTTTTAGCTCTGGGATTTGCAAAAAGGGACTTCAAGTTTGCATAGGGAAATGGAAAAAGGCCTTTTGTGCAAGTTTGCATAGGGTGAGGTAATTCTTGTTATAACACTCTTGGTACTTGGGACACATTTCCTTAGTTAATTTGAAATGGATTTCCAAAGCTGTACTAACTAGTTTTTCATTTTGAATTCTAAACCTCTCCAACACCTTTTCTATGTACTCACCCTGAGACAACGTCAATTTATGATTTTTCCTATCTCTTGTTATTCTCATACCAAGGATTTTCTTTGTAGCACCCAAATCCTTCATCACAAATGAATTAGCCAATTTCTTCTTGAGCACATTTATATCCTGCATATTATACCTTGCAAAAAGCATGTCATCTACATACAATAGAAAAATAATAAATCTTCCATTTTCTATCCTTTTAAAATAAACATAGTTATCAGAATGGAATCTACTATAACCTTGCTATGTCATAAACTTATCAAAATTCAAATATCATTGCCTTGGAGCTTGTTTTAGGCCATACAAGCTCTTCTTCAACCTATGTACCAAATTTTCCTTCCCTTTGACTTCATACCCCTGTGGTTGCTACATATAAATCTCTTCCTCCAAATCCCCACGGAGAAAAGTTTTTTTTACATCTAACTATTCAAGATGTAAATATTCTACTACCAAAAGACTTCAAATAGTCTTAATTGAAGTCATCTTAACAACAGGAGAAAATATTTCATCAAAATCTATACCTTTCTTTTGTGCAAACCCCTTTACAACAAGTCTAGCCTTGTATCATTTTTTTCCTCCATCTTCTTCCTTCAACTTGTAAACCCATTTATTCTGCAATGCTCTTTTTCCTACAAGCAACTGAACCAAGTCCCAATTCAATTTATTTACCAAGGAATCCATTTCCTCTTTCATGCCTTGCTCCCACTTCTTTTTAGTGTCTACCTGCATTGTCTATTCATAACATTTTGGTTCACCAGAATCAGTCAGCAATAAATAATGCAATGAAGAAGAGTATCACTCAAGGGGTCTACTTAACCGGGTATATATTCTAACAACACTTGTAGGAGTTTTAGGTACCTGTTTCTCTTTGTGTTGTACATTTTTATTTTATGGTACCTTTGGAATTTATTTTTCATTGATCTCATCAAGCACTTTGTATTCTAGTTTATATTTTTCTTTTTTCTTTCCCTACAACTGATCTTTGTACATGGCCTTCTCATTGAATATGACATCTCTACTCCTACTTATTTTGTGATTTTCGTAATCCCATAAGCGATAACCAAAATCATTAACACCGTATCCAATAAAGGTACACTTCTTGGATTTTTCCTCAAGCTTTGTTCTATTTTCTTTATCAATATGGACAAGTTCTTCACAACCGAAAGTATTCAAAAAAGAATAGTTTACCTTTTTACATATACATTCCTCCTCTAGAATTACACCATCCAAATATCTTGAAGGTCCTCTTTTTATTAAGTAAACAACAGTATCTACAACATCTTCCCAGAACTGTAAGGGCAACAGAACATGGAATCTCATACTCCTTGCACACTCCATAATTGTCCTATTCATCCTTTCTGACACACCATTTTCTTGTGGTGTTCCTGGAACTATTTTCTCTCTACGAATCCCATGATATGAACAATAATCATCAAAATCCTTGTTGCAATATTCACCTCCATTGTATAATCTGAGACACTTCAACCTTTTTCCTATTTCATTCTTAACCAAAGCTTTCTATTTCTTAAAAGTATCAAAAACATCATTTTTTTGTCGAATGCAATAAACCCAAGTATTTCTAGTTGCATAATAAATAAAGGTAACATAATAACGAGAGACACCAAGAGATGATACATGAGATGGTCCCCATACATATAGATGCACAAGATCTAACCTTTCACTCTTCTTTTCTTTTCCGACTTTGAGAAATTTGACTCTCTTATGTTTTCCATAAACACAATGCTCACAGAAATCCAAATCAATTTGTTTAAGATCTGGAAATGTTTTTATTTTGTGAAGTATCTACATCCCCTTCTTACTCATGTGTCAAATACTATGATCTCATGGCGTTGTATTCACTCCTAAAGAAGATAATGAGATAGAAGAATCAATATTACCAGTACCTAAATACAATGTACCTACCTTCTCTCGTTTTTCTATCACCAGTGATCCTTTGATGACCTTCCATGCCTTATCTATAAATATAGATATACAACCTTCACTTTCCAACTTCCCTATTGAAATCAGATTTTTCATTAGATCTGGTACATGTCTTACCTCTTTCAATAACCATTGGTTTCAATTATTTTTCTTTATTTGTACCTTACCCATTCCAATAATTTTGCATGGTGCATCATCACTATTTCTATAAAATAATATATAAAAAAATTCTTGTGGGGTGTGGCATGAAATCAAGCCCCTGAATCTACTACCCAAGACTCAGAAATATTATCTACAAAAAGAATCAAGCATCTTGTAACACATCATCTGTTACATTTGCTTCTTGATTTTTCTCCTATTGTCCATCGCATTGTTTCTTTGGAGCTCTACAGTCTTTCTTCATATGTCCTTTCTTCCCACAATTCCATCACTCTATCTTTCCCATCCTGGATTTGGATCTTCCCTCCCTAGCATTCCCACAGTTCCCTAATCCCTTTCCTCTATCCTTTTGTCTTCCCCTATTCTCCATGTTTAACGCATTACCGGATGTCTCACCTGTTCTTTTCTGTCTCATTTCCTCGCTAAGGATAACAACAACAACATTATCAAATTTTATATTGTTTGAACTAGAGGCAGAGTTACTTATAGTTATGACCAAGCCATTCCATCTTTCTGGCAATGAGCACATGATTAGAAGAGCCCTGACCTCATCATCAAAGTCCACTTTTATAGAACTTAGTTGATTAGTAATTGTATTAAATTCATTTAAATGATCTACAACAGACCCACCTTCGAACATCTTCATATTAAATAATCTCTCCATTAGAAATACCTTATTGGACACCGAGGGTTTTTCATACAGTTTAGCTAATGCATCCATCAACTTCTTTGTTGTATTTTATTTTGAAATATTGAAAGCCATCGACACTGCGAGGCTCAACCGTATTGTTCCTAGTGCCTTTTTGTCAAGAACCTCCCATTCCACATCCTTCATGGACGTCGACTTATTTGCTATTCCTCCCAATGGTAGGAATATATCCTTCTGATATAAATAATCTTCCATCTACAGCTTCCATAACTAGTAGTTTTGGTCGTTAAATTTCTTGACCCTAAACTTTCCATCTTCCGCCATTTCTCCCACTCGAACCAGGAACCCTAGTTTCCTACGAGTTATCTTTCACTCTGATACTGGTGGTTAGAAAAATAGGATAGTGGAGAAATAAAATAAATCAAATGTGGAAATAAAAAACAGAAGATACACAATACAATAGAGACATAGATATACGTGGTTCACCTAGTGTGGGCTACATCCACCAGAGAAATTGCCAGGTCCTTTCTTATTATTATCCAGCAAAATGAAGGGATACAACCTATAACACACCTATTGTAACTTCATCTTCTTTTTCTCACAATCTCCTCTCTCAAAATACAATATTTGTGATAATACACAGTCGCAAAACAATTCCCTAATAAAAGAGGTTTGTCTTCTAGGGTAAAAAACCCTAAAAATAACTTCTACCGTCAGATCTACGACCTTGTAATGAACGGTCCAGTTTGACTACAAAATTACAATATTTTGCAAGGCAATTTTTCACAATACTTCACTTCGTGGGAACTGCCCCAAAATCCCCCACCAAGAGGGGCTACAAAAATTGTCGTCACCCCCCCTGGATCCCTGTGGTAATAGTTGTGGGGGGGGGGAATCCCCCCCACACCCCCCCGTTAGGGAATGGGGTCCATGCACGGCTGAAACAAACCTCTGAATCAAGAAAATAATCAAACTCTAGAACCAACACGTTTGATTTACTTGAGTTTCCTTATTAGTGCTTGTGCAAGATCCGCCGCATGTAACAATTGTGAGTTTTGGTCCTTCACTGTGTTTTTCAACTGATATCATTTGCACATTTTGATTTTGATGCAGATTCAAATTTGGGTTTCTCCTAGCTTGCCATTTTGCAACTAGTTGGGGATAGTAATCCGTTGCATGATCAGTTCTCTACAATATGTCTATGTGGTACACGAGTTCTAGCAATCTCGGTCGAAGTGTCCTGGTTGATTATAGTTATAAAAAATAATCGGTCCTCGTCCTCCGCAACCAAAATTTCTTCTTCCTCGGCCTCTGCCAAAATTTTCTTTGTTCCCCTAATTGAAACTTCTTGGAGTGTTATATTGCGCACCACTCCTATCTACGCTGGTATTCTCTTCTTGGATCCGGTATATATCCAATGTGCGCTCCCTTAGTAGGGTGAAGGCACGACAATCCTTTTCTTCATGTCCTACTGATTTACAAAAATTACAAAACAAGTTATTTGGAGTACTCTAATATTTCTAGAGTAATGGACACTTAGTGGAATGATGTCCCCATTTCTTACAAATCTCGTAGTATCCTCCCTTGGGTAGTGGATTTGGTGCTCCTACTACCAAGTATTGCACGAATGTTAGGCATTCGTCCTTGTGGTGGCCCTTCATCCTGCACTTGGTACACCAATTTGTTTCTCACTTTTCCCTTCCTTTGGTAAGATCGTCCATCTGAATTGTTAATGCAAATAACTGCGTTTGAACTTGTGCCATTCCCCCAGTGTCTCCTGTCGGCGACAACTCTAATTTCATGGTGATTTCCAGTGCCTCAAGATGCCATAGCCTTTTTTTGAATTAGTGGTCTAGGAATGTGGGGTAGTAATCCTGCAATGAACCACTATTTATGTTGTTGATCTGGAATATGGAAAGTCAGTCTCCCCATTACATCCTTAAAGCATTGATCAGAATCCCATATTGATTATGTTTTCACCTGTTTTACCTCCTTCAGTTCAGTAATATATTGTGATTCTAACATCGAATTTTTGAACTCCTTTAATAGCGCTTTCTTTATTTCTTCCAAATTCCTAACCAGTCTGGTAGGTGTAATACCCTAGAGCTTCATATACCATACTAGCGTGTGGTCCCAAAACATTGTCGCTAACTGTTACACATGAAATTTTCACACCTAGGTACCTTGCCCTAAGTGTCGTAAGTGTCATATAAGTGTCTCATACACCTTGACACCATGGAATAACCTATGTCACAATCCCTAGTCAATGTGGAGGAGGGATATATTACATGAAGGCCAAAATACCAAGTGCACATGAATTATTATTAATATTCATGAAAAAGAAATTAATTAAGTGTGAAAATCAAGTGCACATGAATTATTATTAATATTCATGAAAAAGAAATTAATTAAGTGTGAAAATCAAGTGCACATGAATTATTATTAATATTCATGAAAAAGAAAGTAATTAAGTGTGAGAATCCACCTCACATTTGGTTTCCTATTTTGTAGGGAGGGTGGAGGATCTCATGGATGGTTGAAATATTTCCTCCTTAAAATCCTTGAGAGATATTTCCTCCCTAAAATCCTTAAGAAATATTTTCTCCCTAAATATCTTAGAGATCCCTTTTTTAGTGGATCTAATGAGAGATCCTCTCCATGGTGGTTAAGCCTCCAAATCCTATATAATGAGGGATTTCCATGGAGGAGGGAGGCATGAAAGAGTTTAGAGATACCAAACTTATGATCTCATGAGAAGTGGAGACTTTTGGATATCAAACATATGATTTGGGAGCTTTGTGCAAGGGATGGTGAGGAGGGCTTGAAGAGGTTGTTGCAACTTCATCAATGGTTTGTAATCATATCTTTTGAGTTCTCATTAATACATGTGCTTCGCATGTTTCCTTCAAGTTTGTGTACATTGGCATGGACTTGTCTCTTTAGATAAATTTAGATTTAAACTAATCATGGTAGAATAGGAATTATTCTTTGTCTTTGTTTTTTATTGGATTGCAGGACTCGTTGAAGGACTTGGATATCAAGCTCAATTTGGACTGAGCGAGGAAAAACTTCGTAAAAAGGTACTCATACTTTCTTCCTCTTCTCTATTGAATAGTTTATCTATGTTTAAAGGAATGTCAATGATCAAAGTTATCACTTTTTTGTCTTGGTCATAAGGGTCTAAGATCCAAGAGGGAATTCACCTGTCCGCAGGGGAATTTTCCTACAACACTAACCACACAATCTTCATTGCTTCATCTGGTATGTTTTTAGCAGCCCAAACTGTCTCACGGATAAACAAGTGTTGTTTCGGGTCCTCTGACCCTACTCCCTTGAATTCAGGAAGTCTAAGAGTATTATCTATTCTCGCCATGTTGGTATGTGTATTTTGTAATGTCCCTTTCCAAATAGGAGCTCCAGAAGAGGAGGCTTAATGGTATAAACCGCCCCGTTAGACTATAGCCAGGTCCAAAGAGGGGTAAACAGGGTTACTAGAGGTCACTCCAATCACATGTGTTATATTCGAAAAGTGACATTGAGCTAAAAAGAGTTAAAAGCGTTTTTAAGTCATTATGAGATAAAAATAGAAGTCAACAGTGAATTAGGGTTTTAGCAATGATTTAGGGTTTTGGAAGTCAACAACGAATTAGGGTTTCAGCATGATTTAGGGTTTTGGAAATAAACAATGAATTAGGGTTTCAGCATGATTTAGGGTTTTGGAAAGCTATAAAAGAAGTGTCAGCGACCTAATTCATCATTATGCAGATTATGACTTGTCATTGAGGAGAAGAGGCACATATCAGGAGAGATAGTTTAGTGTATTCCAGGAGGAAGACACCAGTTGGATGATTTTGGTGTTGAAAGACACACCCTAGTCACTGGGAAGATCATCCAGGTCTTCCATCATTCTTCATTGATTCCGTAGTGCTCCCATATTCTAGGTATTATATTTTAGTTGCTTATTTGTATTACGGTTAAGATCCTTTTGTCTTTTGATCTAGGCAAGTGTTGTTATTCTATTCAGCCGTAGTTGCTTATTTGTATTCCAGCTAAGATCCTTTGTCTGTTGATCTAGTCAAGTATTGTCATTTTATTCATCCGCATTTGGCCATTTTGTAACCCACGGAGATATCATAATACAAAATTTGCAATCCTTTGTCGTGTTTATTATTTGTATGATCATTTATATGTTGTAAACCTTTGATCCTACACACACATTAGCAGTGTTTCCTAGACTAGCCAAGTCAGGAACATTACAATGGTATCAGAGCTTTAGTCCTGCCAACCTGTGACTAAAGACAATGAGTGTAGCAGAAGACCTAGAGGGTCGTGAACATGTAGGTGATGAATATGTCACTTACAACAGGCATCAGGAAAGAAGGCATAGGCCTGATTTCCCCCCTTTTCCTCCTAGCTCAAAGGAAGAGGAAGAGGCACACAGAGAAGCAGAGAGAAGGGCAGAGTGTGAAGCTGAGCATGAGGCAGAGAGGATGCTAGGAGACATATATGAGTGACCAGAGGGAAGTGGCAAGGCCCCCGTAGATCCAAAGGCAGCTTTCATGCAGGTTATCAACGATATGTTAGCTAGTCAACGGACCATGTCTCGGTCCTTGGCATAGGTGGCTGATAGATTGGCTAGAGTGGGCACCCCAAATACACAAGTCCCGCATGCAGCACAGGGGAACTTGGGAGAAGGCAATAGACCCTAGTCACCCTCTCGCATATACACCTCTGTGAGTAGGATTCCCAGACCCTTGTTTCCCAGTTTCTAGAGGGCACCCCCGGTAGCATCATGGCCACTGATACCACAGAGGCCACCCACTCATGCTGATGGCATTGCAAAGTATAGGAGGGAGTACGCAGCATTGGGTCGTGACTTCCATTAGGACATGACCCTAGTTGAGTACTGTGGACTCAGACTCAGGAACCGCCCCAGAGAGCCGTAGAGGGGAGGAACACAACAACAGTAGGGGCATAACCTTGATTTCATCCGAAAAGTTGGGAAACTCAACATCCCTTCTTTCAACAGATCATCCAAATACACCTCCAGAGCTTGGGTACAAAAGCTATACATGTATTACAAGCTCAACCAGATGACTCGGACAGAGGCCATCAATTTTGTGACTTGACACTTGGAGGGTGAGGCACATGAGTGGTGGTACCATGGACTGGTAACATTAGGTCACAGTTGCATCATATCCTATAGGGAGTTTATAGATAGGCTCATGGACAGGTTTGATAGGAAGGATCTCGAGATACACTTTAGGGATCTATCCCAGTTGAGACAAACTGGCATAGTAGAGGCATTCAGCACAGAGTTTCAGTGGGTAGCCATGGTAGTGACAGATATATCAGAGCCCAGGCTGATCATGCTATTCACAGAAGGACTCACAGAGCCTTTGAAAGGATGGGTGAAGGCATACATGCCTCCCACTTTGCAGGATGCCATCCTTCGCAGTCGAGATCTGGCAGACTCAATGCCAAAGACTAAAAATTTCTCCAAACCATTTGTGCCCCAGAGGGATCAAGACATGAATCCATTCTAGAGAGAATGGAAGGGCAAGGAGAAGTTGGATGATGAGAGTAGGCGAGAGCTTATGAGGAAAAAGATTTTCTTCAACTGTAGATATCCTTGGGTCCCAGGCCACAGGTGCATGGGCAAGGGAGAGATTCATTATATTGAGGTAGTAGTAGACAGCGTGGATAGTGAGGAGGAGGAGGAGGATAGTGGATCCACTAGTTCAGAGGAGGAGTCAGCA
Source organism: Picea engelmannii (assembly GCA_009831015.1). NCBI lineage: Eukaryota > Viridiplantae > Streptophyta > Pinopsida > Pinales > Pinaceae > Picea > Picea engelmannii. Next base: position 334,612 of record ML790100.1, on the reverse strand, counting down.
CTAGCAGAGGAGCAGCCTCCCCGTAGACCACCGACACCAGCAGGAGCCCATCCTCCAATAGTCCCACAACCACTAGAACAGGCTAACAGGAGGAAACCAGCAAAGGGAGGTGTCATAGAGACCCTTTCTGGTGTTCCTAGGTATGATACCCTCCATATCAAATGGATTATCTAGGGGCAACGGGCAATCACCCTGATAGATGGTGGGGCCACCCACAACTTTATCGACACTTCACTAGTATCGAGACGGGCACTTCAGAGAGAGGAGTTTGAGGGGTTTGATGTTGCGGTAGCAGATAGCCACACAGTGGAGTGTCTAGATAGTTTTCCAAACTTAGAGATGAAGTTAGGAAACTACAAAGTGAGAGACACATTTTATGTGGTTGACCTATCGGACACAGATGTGGTGTTAGGAGTTCAGTGGATGATTACCTTGGGAAAAATCACTACCAACTACCAAACCTTGGAAATGGGATTCAGAGATCAGGATGGGAAGAAGATTGTTCTAAGAGGTATGTCGACAGGAGAACCTAGGACAGTTTCTGCCAAGAGGATGGAGAGGATATTTATACATGGGGAGGTAGCATATGCTGCAGAATTCTTGATCACTACTCAAAAGGATTCAGAAGGTCGACAACAATACCACACAGAGATCAAGAATTTATTGGTAGGACATCAGCAGGTCTTTGAGGCAATTCCACCAGGGAGACCACCTGACAGGGAGTTTGATCACACCATTGAGTTGGAGGAGGGGGCCAAACCTATGATCAGCCCCCCTATCGTCATCCTAGGAGGTTCAAGGATGAGATAGAGAAGGCAATCAAGGAATTGTTGGCGATGGGACACATCAGACCGAGCAATAGCCTATTTTCTTCTTTAGTTGTCTTAGTTCTAAAGAAGGATGGCACCATGAGGATGTGCATTGATTACTGAGCCTTGAACAAGAAAACCATCAAGAACTGGTACCCTATCCCACACATTAACGAGTTGATGGATGAACTGCATGGGGCAGTTTTCTTCTCAAAAATTGATCTATGCTCTGGATATCATCAGATTAGCATTCGAGAGCAGGACATAGAGAAGATGACATTTCGATGTCATTTTGTACACTTCGAGTTCCTGGTTATGCCATTTGGGCTAACCAATGCACCCTCTACATTCCAGTCTTGCATGAACCATATATTCATGGATCAGTTAAGGAAATCAATCTTGGTTTTCTTCGATGACATCTTGATCTATAGTTGGCCATGGCAAGAGCATATGAGGCACCTGGATGAGGTATTGAGCATCATGGAGGAACAATCATTATATTCCAAAGAGTCCAAGTGCGAGTTCGGTATGACAGAGAAGCTTTACTTAGGCCACATTATTAGTGCACAGGGGGTACAGGTGCACCAAGAGAAGACTAGGGCCATTCTGGATTGGCTGAGGCCCAAGAACGTGATAGAATAAGGATCTTCTTTGGGTTGTGCAGCTATTGAAGGCGGTTCGTCTGGGGTTTTTCTCAACTTGGAGCACCGCTGACAGATCTTACCAAGCATGGGGCCTTCATATGGACTGAGAAATCACAGGAAGCCTTTGATCACATGAAGGAAGTCATGGGCACTTGTACAATGTTGGCACTACTAGACTTCACCTTGCCATTTGTACTAGAGTGTGACGCATCCGGCGAAGGGATTGGTGCAGTTTTGATGCAGGGAGGACACCCCATTGTATTCGAGAGCCAAAAGCTTAGTCAACCTGAGAGGTTGTACTCCATTTATGACAAGGAAATGTTGGCAATCATGCATGCCTTGACCAAGTTCAGACAATATTTGGTGGGAAACAAATTCGTGGTCAAGACTGATCACAACCGTTTGAATTATTTTTTTGAGTAGAAGGACCTCAGTGAGCGCCAACAAAAATGGGTGATGAAGGTACATGCATTCGACTTTGACATAGATTATGTCAAGGGGAAGAAGAACATTGTGGCCAATGCATTATCGAGGAGACCTGTGGCATGTTCTTTGATGGAGATTACAGTAGATTGGAAATCCCACTTGTTAGTGGAATATTCCAAGAACAAGTTCGCTTGTGAGGTGATGGATGGGAAGATACAGGATGACCAGTATAGGGTCATTGACGATGTCATATTTTGCAAGGATGGAGTCTACTTGGTGCCATATTCAGGGCTTAAGAAGAAGATCCTCACCACAGTTCATGATTCACCTCTAGCAGGCCATCAAGGGTTTTTCAAAACCTACAGACAGATCAGAGAGAGGTTCTCATGGAAGGGCCTCAAATAAGACGTTATGAGACATGTCAGTGTGTGTGACTTTCTAGTAGAATAAGTCAGAGCATGCTCTTTCAGTAGGGCTACTTCAGCCACTCCCCATTCTAGAGAAGAAATGGGAGAATATATCTATGGACTTCATCACCGGTCTACCCAAGGTCCAGGGTAAGGACTGTATCTATGTAGTGGTCGATAGATTGACCAAGTTTTCTCACTTCTATGCCATATCGGCAGAGTAAAACACAATTTAGGTAGTCGAGATTTTCTTCAGGGAGGTCTTTAGACTTCATGGGTTGTTGAAGAACATCGTCAGTGATAGGGACAGTCGGTTCATAGGGACATTTTGGAGAGAGTTGTTTTGGTTGGTGGGGACAGAGTTGACACCTAGCACTAGCTATCACCCTCAAAAATATGGGCAGACTGAGATTGTCAACAAGTGGGTTGAAGGGTATTTGAGGAACTATGTAGGAGGACAACAGAGAATGTGGGTAAAGTGGTTACATTTAGGAGAACATTGCTACAACACCACCTTCCACATGTCCATTGGTATGACACCCTTCCAAGCATTGTACGGATATGATGCTCCCACTTTGGTAGACTTGGTCTTCGGGGAGAGAAAATCTCCCAAGGCCAAGGATTGGATCATAGAGAGTCAGGAGATTCTCCGATTGTTGAAAGAGAACCTACAGACAGTGCAAAACTGACAGAAGATAAGTGCGGACAGGCACAGGATAGAGCGCAGCTTTGAGGTTGGAGATTTGGTTTTCTTGAGACTCCAACCCTACAGACAGTCATCTTTGAAGAAGAGTGGGGCCAAGAAGCTCAAGCCCAGATTTTATGGTCCTTACAGGATCATGCGCCAAGTAGGATAGGTTGCTTACAAGCTAGAGCTTCCAGAGGGGAGCAAGATTCATAACGTGTTCCACGTGTCTTGCCTAAAAAGGGCAGTGGGACAATTCATTAACACATCATAGGAGCTTCCCCCATTGGATGAGGAGGGACAGTTGGAGTTAGTTCCGGAGGAGGTTTTGGAGTTCAGGGAGCAAAATCTAAGGAGCAGGGTCATCAGAGAGTGTTTGATTAGATGGAGAGGGCTTCTAGTAGAGGATGCTACTTGGGAGAGCGAGCAGGTGTTGCATCACCCTGGACTGGTATTGCTTGAGGACAAGAAATTTCGGGAAGGGAGGACTGTAATGTCCCTTTCCAAATAGGAGCTCTAGAAGAGGAGGCTTAATGGTCTAAACCGCCTCGTTAGTCTATATTCATGGACAAAGAGGGGTAAACAGGGTTACTAGAAATCACTCCAGTCACAGGTGTTATATTTGAAAAGTGACATTGAGCTAAAAAGAGTTAAAAGCAATTTTAAGTCATTATGAGCTAAAAATAGAAGTCAACAGTGAATTAGGGTTTCAGCAGTGATTTAGGGTTTTGGAAGTCAACAACAAAAGAGGGTTTCAGCATGATTTAGGGTTTTGGAAATCAACAATGAATTAGGGTTTCAACGTGATTTAGGGTTTTGTAAAGCTATAAAAGAAGGGTTAGCGACCTAATTCATCATTATGCAGATTATGACTTGTCATTGAGGAGAAGAGGCGCATCTCAGGAGAGATAGTTTAGTGTATTCCAGGAGGAAGACACCAGTTGGCTGATTTCGGTGTTGAAAGACACACCCTAGTCACCCAGAAGATCATCCAGGTCTTCCATCATTCTTCATTGATTCTGCAGTGCTCCCATATTTCGAGTATTATCTTTTAGTTGCTTATTTGTATTTTGGCTAAGATCCTTTTGTCTTTTGATCTAGCCGAGTGTTGTTATTTTATTCAGCCACAGTTGCTTATTTGTATTCCAGCTAAGATCCTTTGTCTGTTGATCTAGTCGAGTATTGTCAGTTTATTCAGCTGTATTCGTCCATTTTGTAATCCACAGAGATATCATAATACAAACTTTGCAGTCCTTTGTCACGTTTATTATTTGTGTGATCATTTATATGTTGTACACCTTTGATCCTATACACACATTAGCAGTGTTTCCTAGACTAGCCAAGTCAAGAACATTACATATTCCCTCCTCTTGGTGATGTTGGTACACTCTTATTTTGACTTTGTGCACTACTCTTGTTATTTCCACTGATACTTTTATGTCCTTATTGGCTAACTATGATACCTTTCGACAAGTCTTCGAATGTTATTTCTGATTGTGGTGACACACATGGGGTCATGGATTCAACGTACGATCATGTCTGAGTAGGACTTACTGAATCTTTTATTACTATACTAGAATGACACCCCTCTTCTCCGCCTCCTATATCTGGTATCTATACAATTTGGACTTGTGCATAAGGTTCCCATACTTCTGGCTCATTGTGTTTCTCTTCTCTCCCAGCCCCAGTCTTTTTCCTTTTATACCTCCTTCCTCCGTGCAACTCTCCAAATTCATAGTCTTCCTCTGGGGTATTACCTTCTTGCATCCTCGGTCCCTTCCTTCCTCTTTCATGGTTTCCTCCCCTTTCTCAGGTGATCCTTATGTTATTTTCCAACTCCCCTATGTGCCCAAATCTCATTTAGTTGTTGGACTTCATTACATCACATGATTTTCACATAATATCATCTTTATCCACATATTCAATGATTTCAAGAACCTCCCACGTGGGCCTTTGAAAATTTTTATTTCTGCAACATTGTATGACTTAATGCAATCTATGAAAAACTCTGTAACATAACCCCCTAGTATATTGTCCAACCAAAAATCAATTGCTAGAGTACTTGGGTTACTTACCGAATTTAACTTCCTAACTAGTTCTAGATTCCAATTCTTCAGTGTTTTAGCACTAAACTTTCATGTCTTCTCTACTAACCTTTCTAGCCACTTGGTCAGAATTTCTAGGAATTTTCCAAAGAAAATTTCATGTTGATCAATGAACACACAATTTTTCATCCATTTCTCTCACTCATACTATTTTCCTATTCTCTTATCATGCGAAGTCTCATTATTTTCATTCCAACCAGTTTGTGATTTCTTTCTTAGTCGGCCTCAAAAAAATTCTCTCGGTCGCAAATTCTTGGTCCTGACAATGGAACCATTTGTTGGTTTCTTCTTATCTGCGTAGGGGCTATGAGACACATGGTTTGTTTTTTTTGTGACCAAAAAACCCTCAAAACATCGGCCCTTTTGGAATCACCTTTTTGTGCAAATGAAGTCTCACCTGAGGTATCAATTGGGGCTACAAGAACCAGGTTTCTGCAATAGTAAGGGAAAGGGAGGCTGATGCATGAATCATTCTTCCAGAACCTAACTTATGGTTATTACCTAAACTATCACAACCATACACGAACATTCCATCATCACCAATTAATAAACTAAATTCATTCTACGAAGTATATCATCATTCATGAATGCATAAAGACAAATAAGAACACAAGACACAATATCATTTCTAAACTCGTTCTTTATTCATCTTCTTTCTTACTAACTGAATATTACATTCAGGATCTTTCCATAACTTCAATTCTCTTTCAT
>ML790100.1:286624-322141 GCA_009831015.1 Picea engelmannii | reverse complement strand
CACAAATTCGAATTTGATGAGCTGTTGTATTCATTCCTAAAATTCTGCCTTCAAAAATGACCAAAACTGACCAAAGACTCCTCTTTTGACTTGTCTTTCCCAAAATAGCCTTTGGATTTGATGGAATAATCCACCACCTGTCTAATCCCAACGTTTTCATCTGCTTTTAATTCAAAAATTTCAAATATGGGCGAAAATCGTGATACTCTGGCCGTTACAGGCTTTCCACAGCACATAGCGCGTAAAAAACGCTTCCCGTGTTGTTGAAAGCGCCACTTTCAACAGCTAACGGGTAAAAATTTCTGCCTTCTGTGCTGTTGAAAGCGGACAGATTTTAAAAATTGAATTTCTCGGTCATAAAAAATCCATTTTTCACATACGAATAGTCGATCGACATCTAGAGAATCTCAGCTTTCCAATGGTGTTGTCATATTTTAATTTGGAGCTTAGTAAGGGATCGAAAAGTTCCATGCAAGTACCATTGATAGCCATGCTATCCACCATAGAACCTGACCAAAATAATGGTGCCATTTTGGGAGTTAACAGACTCAACTCCAAATAGGTGCAAAAGAATGAAATTTCAACAATTTTCTTTTCAATGAATCCTATTTATGGGAGGGAGAAGAGTGCTTTTCGTTTTTCTTCTTATGTAAGAGAACACACTAATGCATACTGATTCACTTTTATTCTTGCAAATGAGACAAAAGGACAATTTTTCAACCAAACTTATTGGATGATTTTCAAAATTCCTAACCAAGCACAAATTGTTTCAACCATATTCTAAAGCACTCAAATGCAATATTTTTTTTTATTTTTTTTTCAAACTATATGAAAATTGAAACAAAAATTCTTCTTCAACTTTCACGTTCAATCAAGAATTTTCTACAATGAATGCAAAAGTCAAAAGAAGAAAAAAACCAAACATGCAAACTTAAAGCACACAAAAATTTTCAAGTCTAGATAATAGTTTGAAGGGTTCTCCAAATGATTTGGGAAACAACAAGCATCCAAACTAATGAAGAAGAGACTTGCATAATAAAATGACATATTTTGTGAAAGAATCTTCTCAAACAGTTGTGAATAGCCTTCTACTTAATTGGATGGATTAGACTAGATGATTCTAGTTGTACCCATCAATCACATTAGATGGAAAAAAGGAGAAGATAAATTTCATAAATTGCAAAATAATTTGAAATGAAAACAGTGATACATGCTTAAGACAGATTTGGAGTGTTGAAGGAGACTAGTGGAAATGGACCTGGATACGTTTTTTGCAATATAACTCTCCAAAATAGGGTTTCAAGAGGATGGTCGCTCTCTAAAAAGGGAGACAGAGTGACTTGGTCGATCCCCAGTGAGAGGAACAGGGCGACTAGAAGGTATGTCCTCTCTTGGTTAGGCTAAGAGAAGGGATGGTCGCTCCCCTAAGGAAGGAAAAGAGAAACTAGGGGATATTGGGTCGCACTATGTACACTAAGATGGTGCAACCGAAACAAAGAAGAGGAAAAAAGTTAGATCTGGATGCAATCTCTCAAATCCAATGTAGAGATTTCTCCGACTAAATTCAGGAAAGAGTACAACAAAGGATGGAAATCAGATCAGGACACTTAAGTTGATAAATATCTTAGAAAGAGAATGCATTAAGAAGGAAGAAAAGTACATAAAGGGTGTTCCCCAGTAATTTCTAATCTGTTGTAGGGATTTTGAGCTATGCAGGAGCTAAGCTCCCTTAGGTTCTTCCTATACCTAAGACAAAGATATATATGTAATCTATGGGAGTTTCAAGATCTGATCTATATGAAAATGACAACTAGGAGTCTTTCTAGTGAGGAATCACCCCTGATTTCTGAAGGTTGTCCCTGCACGTTCCTGGTTGATTTCTTGTGTGAAGATTATTCATGCTCCAAGAGACAACAATCTGCACACAATGAAACAAGATCCTTTCCAAGATCAAAGTAGATGCATACAAATCAATGAAAAATATACTAATAGATTATAACACATAATTCTATTAAGATTATCCAAATAAATACATGCAAACAAGTACACAATTGAATAGAGGGAAATGTCCAGTACACCTTCTATTAATTATTGAAACAACATTACAAATTACAAATGGAGAAGTTGATGTAACAATCTCTTTCCAAGTTCCTTGCCCAAATTTGGTAGCCAAAGTAGCAACATAAGTTTACTAGTTATTTCCTCTTTCTTCCCATGGGAAATGGATTGGTTCTTATAGGGATTTTGGGATAAGGCCATATGGTTAGTGGGATAATATCCCCGAGCTCATAATGGAATCCTTCTCGAGGATAAAACCCAAGAAATCTGTAGGAGATATCATCCATTGCAACCAATTGCAAAAATGGGAGTTTCTAGGATCGGTCACTCCCTAGACACATAGACAGAGCGATCGGTCACTCCCTGGTAGGCCAGAAAGGGACACCAACCCTCTTGGTCGCACCCTTAATGAAGGACAAGAGAGACCAAGGGGAAATTGGGATGGAAACTCAGGGAAAAGGTGATGAAAAATGTTGAGTTGGATAGGTGACCTCTTGAGAGATGATGGCCCAATAGTTAGGGGGTTAATAACTCTATAACACTTTCCAAGAATGCAACCTTCACAAACCCCTTCAAAAAAGTAAATATTTGGAAAGCCTTTGACCATTCCTTGCTTGGAAAGTCACTGCATGTACCTAAAGTTTAAATGACAAAATCGCTCATGCCATACTCTGCTACTAGAATCAACATGTGTAAGTAGTAAATAGGAGTCATGGTCAACAAAATTAGTGAATTTATATAACCTTGATTTGTGATATACCTCACCAATTGCAATAATGGAATTGTCATGCATGTCAAGTACAGAAACTGAATCTGATGTAAATTCAACCTTTTTACTTGTTTGAGTGATTTGATAAACTGAGAGCATATTTATAGAAATATTTGGAACATGTAAAACATTCTCAAAACTTTCATTAGTGAGTTCCCTCTCCTGCTATAGTTACTAGACTATCATCCCCCATGAGAATAGGGGGTCTTGAGCATGAACTCAAAGAGTAAAGACTTCATCTTTGCCTACCATGTGATGTGATGCACCAAAATATGTAATCCATGAATCATATGAGGAATTAATTGCAACAAGAGCATGATGATTACCTTTCTTAGATGCAAGATCTTCTTCCTTCTTCTTCTTGGCTCCTTTAGGAATGAGATTTCTAAGGTTTTTCTGTTGAAGTACATGTGACATAAGATTGATTTTCTTCTTCATTTATGTGGATTCTTCATGATTTCGTTTATTGCAATAAGTGCACTACTTTCCCTCCTTCTTCTTCTTCTCTTTGGAATTTAAAGAGTCTTTGCAACCTGAAGAATCCTTGAAGGGTTTGGAATATCCCTCCTTTTCTTTGTGTTTCCCCTTTCCTTTTTGTGTGGATTTTTTATGGAATGACCCTTTTCCATCTAGAATGGTGAGTGCATGTTCTTTGGGTTCCTTACTTAGGCCCATATGAATGATTTTTTCCTTCTCATGTGTGAGAGAATCAATGATCTAGTCCATGGTAGGAATATTTCACTTTGATCCCAAGAGATATATTCCATAATGGAAAGTGGAGACATAGACAACATATTTTGGTTCTAGCTTAGCCAATATTGTTAGAATAAATTGGTCTACCTATGTAGACTTATCAATACCAGTAGATGCCAAGCTCAATATCAAAGAATTAAACTTCGTAAAGAAATATTGTATATTATCAAAACTTTTAGGATCCAAGGTATTCAACTCTACCTCAAGCATATGAGATTTCATCTCATCCTTCTTTCCAAGGTGGTCTAGATCTCATTTGGATTCTTGCATGTCAAAACATGAAACCACAAATCAACTGAAATTAATTCAAGAAGAAGTCATGTGGCCTCATCCTTACGTTTCTCCCATCTGGTCTTCTCAATCGCTAATGTAGGTTTTGTTTTTGTCACCATCATCAAATTGTACAATCCTTTCCTTCTAAGTTGGAATTAGGCCTTCGAATTTAATTCAAAATAAATGTACAAAGTGAGTATTATCACCAAGTTTGATTGAATAATTGGTGCCGTATCCATCCCTCTTACTGGTTCTAAAAAATCGAGAAATTGTTTCCTAATAAATCACTGAAAAAACACTTTTTCAAGAGTATCTCACACTGTCAATGGATAGCCTGAGACACTGTCACACCCTATGTGAAGGATACAGTGTGACACTTGCTAAGTGACACACCCTAGTAGTGGAGAAGTTGCAACACTTTCTAGAAACAAAAAATTTGCAAGTTTACCTGCAACTACCGCACCTTTCGACAGGGAGAGGATGTGACACTTTCAATTGTTGCACTTTTCGACAGGGAAAGGCTACGACACTATTAGATACATGAATTATACTCACTGAAACTATGATTTCCCTCTTCTCTGGCTTATCTAGTTTACTCCAAGTAGCTCAAATTTGATACCATGTCAATGTTTCATAGAAACCTACACAAGATACTTAGCTAAATAAACTACAAACAAAGCTTATCAAGAAAAGGATGAGAGATTCAATATGGAAGAATGAGAAAATATATTCACACTACTCCAATGAGTTGATCAGTGATCGAATGCAATGAATGAATGAGTTATACACACTCATATAGGGAAGAACATTCCATAAATAAGAAAAGTGAACTATCAGTGAGATCTTCTTAGGAATGCATGCATGCATAATAGTGATGGTCTAAAAATGGGAAGTCTAAAATAGAACTATCTCCAGTTAACTAATAGTGAACTAGTGAGTCGAAAATAAAAATATTTCCAACATGGGGCGCATGATAGCTTGTTGAAAATTTCTAGTCGAGAAGAATGCACTCCGACTGGGCCCGGAAAAAATCCTATGGCTATTGTCTAGGCCCCCAAACGTAAAAAAAAAAAAAAAAACATCGTTTAGGGCCTCAAAATGGCCTCGAAATTTTGGGACCTAAAAAATTGTAGAAAAATTGTCAAGGTGGAAAACTATATTTCAAGCTAGTGGAATAGGTGGGTGGCCACTGATATCCACCTAGATCAGGTAAGGAAAAACCTTACAATTGATCATTTTAAGGAAGGGATCCACTCCTGATCACTTTCCTCTGCGAGGGGGGAACCTCCTAATGAGCTATGCTCCAAATACAATACTTTTCAATATTCCCATTACATTTCTCATACCCCTTTATAAAATTTTAACTACCACCTAAGAACATTCTAGACGAGGAACCTTCTAGAAGCAGAACCTTCTAGTAAGCCATCTTACATTTATTATGTTCACACTAGGCCTTATTTACAAATAATGACCTTCATACACAACAATACATATCTACTATAATTCTCCTTGGGTACCTTCCTAGGTACCCCATATTATTCCCCTAGCTACACTACATTCCATCCCTCTTATGAAAGTGTTGTCCTCAATGCTTGTTATGAGGGAGTACAACCATATACTAGGGTCCAATGTATAACTGTTAGCCACATGTGGAAGTAGTCCAAGCTACATTGTAAACCAAGGTCCCATGTCCAAGTGTGTTGAGGAAAAGATATGAAATGATCTTACTCAAGCATTTTCAGACTCTGCTTGGCTAGATCAAAGTAGACGGGAATATCACCCTATGTTTATATCCAACAAAAATAACATCTTAACTCACAAGTATTAATTACGAGTGCTTAGGCTAGTCTTTTATCAACAAAAGCCTTGCTGGAAATTTAATTTTTATGTAATTTTCTGAACATGCCAGTTGCTGAAATAAATGTAAAGATAGAAGTAAAGTCACCAAGATGATAATCAAGACAGATGAGACATAAAGCAATCCTTTATTTCATTCAAATTCACTAAAGAGTCATTTTCTTTACAAAATCTCATGCATAAATTTTGGACCAAAGTCAAACTTAAACATTCCCGATGGAACATACAAAAGGACCTCTGATAGAAAACCAAAACTAAAATCTAAAAGTTGGATCTGTTTGCCACAGATTGTTGCCCACTCGACTCTGCACAATAGCATTTGTCAGTCATGAAAATTAATTCACAAACAGACAAGTCTACACAGACTATCAAAGATAGATCAACACCTCTGAAAAACAAGTGTTTAAATGATGTGATTCAACCCTAAATATTGTTGTCTACAATAAGACCCTGCTATCATAAAAGAGAATTAGGCTTGTGATGAATAATGAATGAATGAAAACTTAACTATCTCAACATAAACTAAAAGAGAAAACCTTAGTATGATTCTGTTTCTATCCTCCCTTTGTTCCTCCCTTTCCTTTTGCTTTTAAACACATTAGAATTGGTTGAAGTAGTTGAACCAACTCATTAGTTAAATTAATTAAAATACTCAACTAACTTTAGTTAGGGAGAAGAGTAATAATCATAATAAGGGTTATAAATAAATAATAACTAGTAGGTGGGACCCCTTGTGACTCCCATTAGCTTATGAGAATCATCACATAATTTTTAGTTAAGAAAATCACACCTCCTGGTGACTCCCATCCACATATTCACATTCGGTAATTTAGCTCATGATATTTTGAATTATTTTCAAAAAAAACATTACTCATATATCCACAATAAAAAAATACTGTCCAAACATTCTTGAAGTCAATTGTCACCAATAATAGATAAAATAAAACTCAAAAGCCATATTTTCCAGTTGTGAGTCCATATTTCCTTTGTTGATGCTATCTTCTTTTAGTCCTTCTCTTTGACAAAGGCGTAATAGGCCTTTGTTTTTAGCCTTTTATTTGAATATCTCATCCCTGCACACGTGATTGATTAGAAAATGATCTTTTAATTAACCATACATGGCAACTCCTTTAAAATATGAAATGGATTTTGGCTCACCAATATATCAGAATCATGCAATCCAATCCATACAAATTGTTTATCAATGAGCAGGGGGTGAAAAAGGGTTCTGGGATATGTGAGGGGTTTGTATTGAGCGAAACATGATATAATGAGGGGGAAAAGAAAATTGTTACTGCTCAATGATAGCAACAATCAACTATGCATCAAACCAATGAAACATCAATGTAATCCAAACAAGACACTGCCACTTTCAACTGCTTTAACACCGAAATTCTCATGACTTTAATCAATCTTAGAACAGGGAGTGAAAAAATGAATATGGGAAGGCGAAGGGATTTGTAATTAGCGGAAAATGAAATAATGGAATGGAAAAGAGTGATTATTGTTCATAAAATTAATTAAGTGATCCATAAAACATTCTACGAAAAGAGATTCACTGACCAACAATCATTGTGACCAAATGACAATTATTGTGTATTTAACTAGTTCATTGTTCATAATTAAATATCCAACATAATGCCATTACAAGAGAGTATGCATTCCACACAATCTATAAAGGGGTTTTGTTCTTTTCATTTATATACTTTTCATCTTATAACAATTTTCAAATAGTAACCACTCCCACTCTGTCAACCCTCAAAATCAACCACTGCCCATACATTACTTCAATCAACAAATATACTCAAAGTCATGTTTCCAAAATTAACAATGAAGTCACACTATCACTGCAATTGGGCATGTTATTTAAATGCAGTGATATTCGTTAAACATATATAGGGGCATTCAACCAAATAATCCAGGTTAAATTTCAGAACCCGAATGACATTTAAACAAACAGACAACAACCACCACCAACACAAGCTATGCACCGAATAACTCAATCATGCAAGTGTAACTCTGTCACTGTAGAAGCCCAATTCAATGTGACTCTAAAAGTTGGTCCATCCATCCAACACGACGAGGTAGCAACAACATGCCTGTCTCAACAAATGATCGGACTGCAACAAAACATGATTAAAACTCTGTGGGTACCCCTGAGTGTGAAACCCAAGCTATCTATATTATACACAGTGTGCATCCATCAAATCACCACAATGAAACATCTCCATTTTACAAAACCAAACACACAGTCACAATAATAACTCAACCCATCATGTTGAGCCATCAATCTAATAAAATATTGCTTCAATTTAGTCACTGTAATCGACTATGCTGTGTACAACTCGGTTTATACAATCAGACAATTATAAGCATGCAGTGGATGTAGTTCATACATTCATCCTGGTTGCAGTAACCATTAGGCCCCAAAAGAAACTAACAGTTACAATGACCATTATTTCATTGTGTAGAAACACCACATGCACAACGCAGTATGCGTGAGCAACATCAAGCAATCATAACCAATGCCGGCTAAACATCTAAATAATCCTTAGTGAAAAAATCCTAGTGATTGTGTATTAACCAGCCAATTCACCACTTTCATAAAAATCAATCGACCTAACAAGTTGTGACAACCACGAATACCCACGCATCAATTTGAATTGGGGTAGCGGCCCTGTCCATTAAACAATACTAAGTTATTAAACATAAGAAGAGAGACTATGTAATTTGAGTTGTGCAAATGACAATGCAGGGTTTACCATTGTTATAACAGAGGCAGTAAGTAAAATCCAAACCCACACGACTGTCATATGACCAACTGGGCGAGTCTATATTCAAATTAATCGACAATACATTCAATCCACAATAACCCATAGTAAACTTGACAGGACTGATAGTCAGGACTGATAGTCTTCTCTATAAAACTCTAGACTGGAGGGGTAAGGGTTTGTTTTGTAGCCAACATAGGGAGAACAGAGCCAACTCCTTGTAATGGTGAAAACTCTAAGGCCAACGGTGCATACACAGAGAGAACCATGACTCATTCGTGGACAGGTAGCAAATCCATGGTAGGGGGGCATGATAGTAGGTGAGGCTCTAATTCGGTCTGGCAATGTTATTTAACGAACACAGGGTATAACCCTCATGTCTCTTTAGTCAAACAACCACAACGTTGAGGTGAAGATAGGCCGATAAATAACAACATAACTTACTACGCGACCCTTGGCGGTAAAAACAACCCAATTCCCAAATGAGCAATGCACGATGACACAAGCGCTTTCATTAAATCCCATAAAAGCCCACAGAAATATGAAAGCGTGAAGATAGCCAACCGAGACCAACAAAGACCCTCCAACTAAACCAACAAGGATAAAAGTGATCTCTTATGACTTCCAACGCCCAGGATAACTAGTAACACTATGAATTCAACATCATTGCAAAGAAAACCATCAACGTTTCATTTCATGATAACAATTTTATACAGTTGCAATACTTAAGGAAGGCATAAACCAATACACCCAAGCCAACATCCATTTCATTACTAGAGCAGACTCATGAAGGGAAAAACAAAAGACATACCTATAAGAAAAACAAAAGTTGGCCAAGCGGTTTCTCTCTTCTAAGAAATCGGAGCATAACCACAACATCAATATTTGAACAATAACCTAACTAGGGTGACGTCCAATGGCAGGAGTAAAGGTGATGTGCAATAAATACACATCACCTCCACACTTCAAGTTCATTCAATTATTAGTATGCGCCAACTACTAACCAAACAAATCATCCACTTTGAACCATGCATCGATACCAACAACCTTTAATTTCCAAGAGCGCCACCCATATCACATATTACCATCTCCACTATACAGAAATGCATGTCAACTATGTTCTATACAACCTTGATAAATCGCATGGCTATCATATGTTATCTAGGATTTGCCACAATCTTTTCAATGCATATAGTATAACATGTTAGCATAGGATAGTTCCTTCTTTTAATTTTCTTTCATTTGTTTTTACTAACATATGTCTGTTGTAGGTGTCACAAGTAATAGATCCAAGAAGAGACAACAATAATAACCATGAAAAACTTCGGTATAAAACTTGAGCTTGGAATAGCAAGGGAACCATGTATAATATGCTTGATCCATTATCCAATAAAACAAGATATCGTCAACCATGGAAGTAGTGTCGAATAGTAACATAACATCAAATAAGCACCAGACTTGATCTTCAATCTACAAGGGGGTCCCACCTACTATTATTATTTAGCTTTCATATTAATAGGCTTTTAGCAAAACTTTGCGGGCAAAACTTTGTTGCGAATTTAATCATCAACAAACTGGTGAATCCACAGGGAAATTTGTTTTCAACGGATTTAGAAATCAGAACTCATGGTTTTGCAGACCAAGAACAAAAAATTTATAAGTTGTAACCAGAATAATTATGCAACAGGGGGAAGTGAGCGGATTTAATGGAAAAATGACCGGGAATTTGGGAACAACTCATGAAAAATGTTAAGTATGAGGGGGGTTATCCATGTATGCATAATCATTCAACCAGAATCGGCTCTTAACTCAAGGAGAAAAATTAAATGCTTTGTTCTTTTATTTTCAAATGGATGAAGAAATGGGAAGAGGAAGCGAGAGATAACCAATCTCTTTATAAGACAACAGTGAAAGTAGACAACAAATTCAGATGTGTTCTCAAGGAAAACATCATGACAGCCATATAAGATTGATTGTTATTGAATAACAATATCTCGCAGGAGTGTCACTGTGGCATAACTGATCCAACATCTTATTTCTGACTAAACTAAAAAATGACAAAATCGAAATCCAGCAGAATAAAATTGCAGAAAATTAAAATAGCAGAAATAAAGTGACAGAAGGTAAAACAATAGGGAATGCAAAAAAAAATTGAAAATCAACTATTGTAAGTAGGAAAAGAAAAAAATAGTGAAAATTGAAACAGATATATATTACTAAAATACAGAAAGCCCAGACAACGTTAGAGCTTTTCATGTTGGGTCCTCGCAATATTTCAAGTGAGGGTTGTTGGCGTTGTAGGAAAACAATTGCTTTTGTAATTTCTTTAAAATGTAAGATTTAGTGTCCAAGACAAAAGCAATTTGGGAAGGAGCCAACAATTGAAATTCCGATGTAATTATCAGCCCCTTGACGCACACGATTAAATCATCAAGATAGAGATGGAGACTGACCAATTCATCAAAATTCGTGTGCACAGGTCTTCTAAAAGCGGTACTTGTGTCAAGTAAGCTAGAAAGCAGGCATTGGTAAGGCATGGTACCCCAATTAGTGATAAGAGTGGTTTTGTAGGAATCTTTCCCTTTTACCTTGTTCTTCTTACAGTCCAACAAACTGTCAACCAAGGGTCTTAATTGTGATTCTACAACCTGCTGCAGAACCGTTTCCATACTGAGGGAAGGGAAAGGGTTTCTCATAATAGTTTTTCTGAGAGTTCGAAGATTGATACAAGTTCTAATATTCTCAGTGGTCCTTGAAGCAAGTTCCCAATTGGAAACCCATTCAGGATGGACTGAAAAAATAATCCCAACCCCTAAGAATTTTTCTGACTCCCTTTGAAAGGTTGTCTTTAAAGCAGAGTTAATAGATCTTTGTTCTTGTAAAATTGGTTTCATGCATTCCTTGATGTAAATAGCATTTTGTAAAGAAACATGATCAAAACCACTAAGATCCTTATAAGGCCAAGAAAAAACCTTTTGAAATTGACCAAGTATCTTGACAAACTTCTTTTCTTTTTCTACCAGAACATTGGGTACTTATATGAATGTTCCTTGAAGGTTTGAGTGCCCAAATGTTCATAGAGATGGTTTCACCCACCTCCCTTCGTATCTCCTCCTTTTTTTTTTTTCTTTGTTTCCTACATCACTCGATGAAAACAAACTCTCAAGAGGAATCAAGCTCTCAGGAATCTCATGATTTTCTATGTAAGTAATTTCCTCGGGCTTAAGAGGTTCATCCTGAATGAAAACATAAATACTATCTTTGTTAGGGAGGGCCTGCCAAGATTCTACATTGCCAGGGATATATGAACAATATAGAGATTGAAAAGAACAAACAAGCTTGTGAGACGAAAGTTGTTGTTTAAGAGAAGCTGCAAAGATAGCTAACCGACCAGCCATTGAATTCAATTCCCTCCTAATACGAGTGATGTTGAAAGATAAAAGGTTCAAGGTAAGTTCCCAAACATCTTGGGTGTATCGTTCCATCAGCGTGTTTCTAGGAGAGCATATCTTACGTATCAGGTTCACAACAAGCTTGGAATTTCTGAAAACTGAAAGGTGACCACAACCGATATTAAGGGTGTTCTCAATGCCTAATAATAAAGCTTTGAATTCAGCGGCATTGTTTGTACAAGCAAAATCCAACCTGTATGACAGATTATGATTTTTTCCTGCAGGGGAAAATAAGATAATACCAACCCCATTACTTTCATTTGAGTGTGAGCCATCAAAGTGCATATGCCATATATCATCATCTAAATCAATTCTTTCCAAAGGAACATTATCCTCTTCAGTAAAGATGGAATACACTCCTAGGTCTTCTTCGATATAGTTTACTCTAGATTGCAGAACACTCTCTATGTAGGGTGAAATTCTTCCCTCTCTAAGGACTATGATATTATTACCATTTCGAGGAATAGATAAATGTGTCCCGTCGAGCGAGAGGTATCGACCTGTTAAGGCTTGCCAATCTCTCCCTAATATAATTGAGTAATTTCTTACAGACATATCAATTACCTGAATGTTGAGGGTTGTCCTTATCTCAGGATGAGCGCATAAAACCAAGGTTACATCCTTAATCTCTCCTATGTTGTTTGTTGTAGACTATTATAGGAGAGCATGCTTCTAGCATTTTCATTTGTACAAAACAAGCCTAGCTCTTCCATAATAATCTTCGACATCACACTTGGGCCTGAACCACCATCGATGAGGCAACAATGGGCAATCTTATCCATGATCTTTACAAAAATATAAAAAGGGGGATTTTTGAAAGGGTATCTAAAGTTATGTACACCTACTTTATTGACATAAGAATCCTCTCCACTTACCTCTTCGAAAAGATTGGCTACAATGAAAGCTTTTCCTTCCATGAATTGTTTCAGCTGCATCTGTTGTTCAGGGACAAAAACCATGTCTAGAAGGGTTGCATCTAATTTGATGTTGGCCAATTGATTCAAGATATTATATTTGGAATAGGAGAGAGAGGTAATGATTCCTTGACTATCAGGAACTTTAGGAACCTGGGGAGTAGCAGCGGGTGAGGATGAGCTAGGGGTAGAAGAACTGCGGGGAGAATCAAATTTTCCCTTGGGAGCATAGGCTTTGTTCCTAGTGTTGATGACCATGACATCGTATGTCTCTACAAATTCGAGGACAACGATAGTAGCTTCTGGTATTTTACCAAAGATCTTATCTCTGGCACTCTTCTTTATCTCACATGTGATTTCCTCATGGTGTTCCTCGCAAAAGTTACACCAACTCCGAGGCAGGATAGCTTTAGGCTGAAAATTGTTCTCAATCGGATTTCTAAAGGGGGGTGCAGAAGAGGACAAAGCTCCAGGGGTGAGAGGGGAGACAGTACCCTTTTTCTCAAATGATATCATACGATTATTCATATCCTGTACTAGCTGTAAGAGAGCGGACATGTTTGTCTATCTAACTAATTCTCCCTAGGGAAGACTAGTTCTTTCAAGTTGTTCTTCGCACTCTGAGCAAGTATGAAAAGCGGAACTGAGATTATCAATGGCCTTTTCTTCAAGCCTATGATCGTAGGGGGAAGGCAATGCATTGTAGTAATGCATGAAAACATCTTGGTTTTGAGGGCGGATAAGTTCGGGGATTTGATTGTACAACTTGGTGAAGCGCAAGTTGAAAGACTTGATGGTCTCACCATCCTTGTAGGTGAAATTATTATATTCCCTTAACTTCTCAGTGGGGATTTTGGATTTCCTATAAGTGGATTGGAACCAATAGATTAACTCCTCCCAAGTAGACAGGATCTTAGGGGGAAGATCAAAGAAATCAGTCGTAGCCTTTCCTTCCAAGGAATTGACGAACAAGCGCATGCAAGTGTCATTGTCGTTAGCCCCTATGTTATGACAAGCATTAGAAAATTCCACCAGGTGTTCATTTGTACTGATAGTGTTATTTCCTGAAAACTTAGGCAAATTCTCTTTAAACTTCAGAAGTGGATGAGTAGCAGGTACTAGGTTAAGAGGAGAGGATACATGCCATGGTGTGGTTGTGGCGTCTTCTTCGAACTGAAAAATCCCATACTTTTTTATGATTTTGGTGGGGTTTGTCATGGATTGGATAGGGATATGGTGGCTATATAAGCTACCAATCACTGATGACGATGAAGATTGGGAAGATGGAGCACTTCCAGTGCCATCAGAGCCACCACTAGATGTCATCTTGTGGTTGATAGATGAGGGAAAAAAAGACGAGTTGGATGAATCATATAAAGTTCATCTTAGAGAACTTTGTTGGGTAGATAACACAACGTTTATTCTTCCTATTTCAACAATAGGATTGATTTCGGGTAACAAGCCTCTTCTTCTTCTAGAAGCACGAGAGTCTAAGGACATGAAAGAAAGGCAATAAATTGAAGAAACAAAGGGTTACTGTTGATTTCTAGGTTGTCTATGTCTAACCTCTAATTGGTCTTGAGCACTAATATCTCGTTCAATTGTTGCCCAAGAATGGTTAAGCTCAACACGGGTATTGGCAGTGTCTAGAATGGTGTTAAACAGGTTCAAAGAAATGTTGGTCTAGTCTTGAAGACTGGGCATGATATTGGGTTGTCTTGCAACAGTAACATACATTAATAGAAAAACAATCAAAGAATCAATTTTAGAAAAAGAAAAATGTATTGATGAAAATCGAATATAAAAATTAACCGGAGAGATATCAAAGATTTCCCCAGTATGGTCGCCAAATAAATGTTGAGGAAAATATATGAAATGATCTTACTCAAGCATTTTCAGACTCTTCTTGGCTAGATCAAAGTAGACGGGAATATCACCCTATGTTTATATCCAACAAAAATAACATCCTAACTCAAGTATTAATTACGAGTGCTTAGGCTAGTCTTTTATCAACAAAAAGCTTGTTGGAAATATAATTTTTATGTAATTTTCTGAACATATCAGTTGTTGAAATAAATGTAAAGATAGAGGTAAAGTCACCAAGATGATAATCAAGACAGATGAGAAATAAAGAAATCCTTTATTTCATTCAAATTCACCAAAGAGTCATTTTCTTTACAAATTCTCATGCAAAAATTTTGGACCAAATTCAAACTTAGACATCCCTGATGGAACATACAAAAGGACCTCTGACAGAAAACCAAAAATGAACTCTAAAAGTTGGATCAGCTTGCCACAGATTGTTTCCCACTTGACTCTACACAATAGCCTTTGTCATTCATGAAAATTAATTCACAAACATACAAGTCTACATAGACTATCATAGATAGATCAACACCTCTGAAAAACAAGTGTCTGAATGATGTGATTCAGCCCTGAATATTGTTGTCTACAATAAGACCCTGCTATCATAAAAGAGAATTAGGCTTTTGATGAATAATGAATGAATGAAAATTGAACTATTTCAACATAAACTCAAAGATCAAACCTTAGTATGCTTCTGCTTCTATCCTCCTTTTGTTCCTCCCTTTCCTTTTGCTTTTAAACACATTAGAATTGGTTGAAGTAGTTGAACCAACTCATTATTTAAGTTAATTAAAAGACTCAACTAACTTTAGTTAGGGAGAAGAGTAATAATCATAAAAGGGTTATAAATAAATAATAACTAGTAGGTGGGACCCCTTGTGACTCCCATTAGCTTATGATAATCATAACATAATTATTAGTTAAGAAAATCACACCTTCTTGTGACTCCCATACACATATTCACATTCAGAATTTAGTTCATGATATTTTGAATTATTTAAAAAAAAAAACATTACTCATATATCCACAATAAAAAATATTGTCCAAACATTCCTGAAGTCAACTGTCACCAATAACAGATAAAATAAAACTCAAATTCGATATTTTCCAGTTGTGAGGCCATCTTTCCTTTGTTGATGCTATCGTCTTTTAGTCCTTCTCTTTGACAGAGGCGTAATAGGCCTCTGTTTTTATCCTTTTATTTGAATATCTCATCCCTTCATGCGTGATTGATTAGCAAATGATCTTTTAATTAACCATACATGACAACTCTTTTAAAATATGAAATGGATTTTGGCTCAACAATATATCGGACTCATGCAATCCAATCCATACAAAATGTTTATCAATGAGCAGAGGGTGAAAAAGGGTTCTGGGATATGTGAGGGGTTTGTATTGAGAGAAACATGATATAATGAGGGGGGAAAGAACATGGTTACTGCTCAATGATAACAAAAATCAACTGTGAAGCATACCAATGAAACATCATTGTAATCCAAACAAGACATTGCCACTTTCAACTGCTTTAACACTGAAATTCTCTTGACTGTAATCAATCTTAGAACAGGGAGTGAAAAAATGAATATGGGAAGGCGAAGGGATTTGTAATTAGCGTAAAATGAAATAATGGAAGGGAAAAGAGTGATTATTGTTCATAAAATTAATTAATTGATCCATAAAAGATTTTGCGAAAAGAGATGCATCGACCAACAATCATTGTGACCAAATGACAATTACCGTCTATTTAACTAGTTCATTGTTCATAATTAAATATCCAACACAATGGCATTACAAGACAGTATGCATTCCACACAATATGAAAAGGGGTTATGTTCTTTTCATTTATATACTTTGCATCTTATAACAATTTTCAAACAGTAACCATTCCCACTATGTCAACCCTCAAAATCAACCACTGCCCATACATTACTTCAATCAACAAATATACTCAAAGTCATGTTTCCAAAATTAACAATGAAGTCATACTATCACTGCAATTGGGCCTGTCTTTTAAATGCAATGATATTTGTTAAACATATATAGGGGCAGTCAACCCAATAATCCAGATTAAATTTCAAAACCTGAATGACATTTAAACAAACAGACAACAGCCACCACCAACACAAGCTATGCACCGAATAACTCAATCATGCAAGTGTAACTCTGTCATTGTACAATCCCAATTCATTGTGACTCTAAAGTTGGGCCATCCACCCAACACGACGAGGTATCAACAACATGCTTGTCTCAACAAATGATCGGACTGCAACAAAACATGCTTAAAACTCTGTGGGTACCCCTGAGTGTGAAACCCAAGCTATCCATATTATACACAGTGCACAGCCACCAAAACACCACGATGCAACATCTCCATTTTACAAAACCAAACACATAGTCATAGTAATAACTCAACCCATCGTGTTGAGCCATCAATCTAATATAATATTACTTCTATTTAGTCACTGTAATCGACTATGTTGTGTACTACTCAGTTTATACAATTAGACAATCATATGCATGCAGTGGATGTAGTTCATACAGTCATCTTGGTTGCAATAACCATTAGGCCCCAAAAGAAACTAATAGTTACAACGACCATTATTTAATTGTGTAGAAACACCACACACACAACGCGGTATGCATGAGCAACATCAACAATTGTAACCAATGCCAGCTAAACATCCAAATAATCCTTAGTGAAAAAGTCCTAGTGACTGTGTATCAACCAACCAATTTACCACTGTCGTAAAAATCAATCGACCTAACAAGTTGTGACAACCACGCATACCCATGCATCAATTCGAATTGGGGCAGCGACCCTCTCCATTAAACAATACTAAGTTATTAAACATAAGGAGATCGACTGTGTAATTTGAGTTGTGAAAATGACAATGCAGGGTTTACCATTGTTATAACAGAGGCAATAACTAAAATCCAAGCCCATATGACTGTCATATGACCAACTGGGCGAGTATGTATTCAAATTAATCGACAATACATTCAATCCATAATAACCCATAGTAAACTTAACAGGCCCAATAGTCTTCTCTATAAAACTCCCGACTAGAGGGGTAAGGGTTTGTTTTGTAGCCAACATAGAGAGAACAGATCCAACTCCTTGTAATGGTGAAAACTCCAAAGCCAACGGTGCATACACAGAGAGAACCACGACTCATTCGTGGACAGGTAACAAATCCATGGCAGGGGGGCATGATAGTAGGAGAGGCTCTAATTCGGCCTAGCAATGTTATTTAACACACACAGGGTATAACCCTCATGTCTCTTTAGTCAAACAACCATAACGCTGAGGTAAAGACAGGTCGAGAAAGAACAACATAACTTACTGCATGACCCTTGGTGGTGAAAACAACCCAATGCCCAAATGAGCAATGCGTAGTGACACAAGCGCTTTGATTAAACCCCATAAAATCCCACAGAAATATGAAATCATGAATATAGACAACTGAGGCCAAAAAAGACCCTCCAACTAAACCAACAAGGATAACAATGATCTCTTGTGACTGCCAATGCCCAGGATAACCAGTAACACTATGAATTCAACATCATTCTAGAGAAAACCATCAACGTTTCATTTCACAATCATTTCACAATCACAATTTTATACAGTTGCAATACTTAAGAAAGGCACAAACTAATACACCCAAGCCAACATCCATTTCATAACTAGAGCAGACTCATGAAGGGAAAAAAAAAGACATACCTGTAATTGAATGCCTTAAAACATGAGTTGGCCGAGCAGTTTCTCTCTGCTAAGAAATCGGAGCATAACCACAACAACAATGTTTGAACAATAACCTGACTAGGGTGACGTCCAATGACAAGAGGCCTCCACACTTCAAGTTCATTCAATTCTTAGTACGCGTCAGCTACTAACCAAACAAATCATCCACTTTGAACCATGCATCGAGAGCAACAACCTTTAATTTCCAAGAGTACCACCCATATTGTTAGCGCGAATTCTTGCAAGGGGGTGTTTTCTCTCCAAGATTTGAGCCCATGGCGTAAATGCAAAGAAATGGGGTTTAAAAAACCTAACAAATGCATTTTTTCCAAGGTCACAGCCATGAGCGCAATGTGAAACACACAGAAAATCCATTTTAGGTTAAAATTGCAAGCAGGTGGGCGACTCTAGTATTCAGCGGCGAGGATCGATCGATGGAGCAGATCGTCGGTCAACGGATATTTGTGGCCGATGGAGTTGTGCCATGTTTATCATAGTAATCGGGCCTGCAATCTCATCGAAATAATCCAGGTCGTTCGATCGAGGAGAGACATGTGGCGCACGATTGGGCTATATCACCACTTCGCCTATCGTGACTTTGAAGAACAAGGATCAGCCTCCTCCCAGCCGCGATACGTGAGATGCAAAGGCGTCTAGGATTCGGGCCCACAGTATCTCCGAAAGTGTTCAGGGCCGTCCGATCAAGGAGGGACACGTGGCACACGATTGGGCTCTATCGCCACTTCGCCCATTGTGACTTTGAAGAGCAAGGATCAGCTCCCTCCCATCCACGAAACGCGAAGTGTCAAAGGCGCCTCTGGGTGCTGACCCACAGTCATAGCATTGGGTCATACGAAAAAGGGACAAAGCAGATGAAGGGACGTGGAGCCAATGTGTTCAAGGAAAAATGATCGTGGCCATCAGTTTTAAAGCCAATCCAATCATTGATCCTGGAAGGTCGTTTCGTGAGATTGGGCACCAGGAAATTTGAAGGCAGAGGAAGTAGAAACCCCCGAAAGAAGAAATGTTGAAGCGCCCTTGGAGAGAGGTGCCAGGTCATGGCCCTAGGTTACATTGAGCGCGGTGCCAGAAGAAAGGGAGGCTAGCCTCTGAGCCTTAGAGAGCAGGCACGTGGTCTTCTCATGAGGTCATCGGCTTGGCCACTCCCTGGGGAATCAGTTAATGAAAATTGAGCAGGTAGGTGAAACCTCAGCTTGATCCATAAATGGAAGGTATGGGAGTCCTGGAGAAATCATCCCGTGGTACCCTTGTGTGCAGCCCCCCCCCCCTGCAAGAGTCATGCTAAGTTAAGGTGGCGTCTGACGAAACTTTTTTGTCCAAGTTTGACTGAAAAGATGCCACGCCTTGGAGGTTCGAGCACGTCTCTGTTGGGCGAATTTTTCTGAGTATATATACTCGGTTTTTATATTTTTGTAGGCATCAATGGTAGAGCAAAGCTCTCGATTATAAAGTTTTAATAAACGCTCTAGTTCTCTGGTTATGTATCTGTATGTGAGATTTCTTGTTTTATAACAGACAACTTTCTTATCCCATCTAGTTTCATCTCATACTGAGAGAGTTCATGATCGACTCATTCGCGTGGATTACTGTGACTGTGTTAAGATAAAGGATTTATTGTAACATTGTTATATTCTCCAGTGTTGCCTACATTTGAGCGTAAGAAGTTCTCACGTTCAAGTTTTTCTTCTACAGGTTGTCAGAAGCTCGATGCCTACA
This sequence comes from Picea engelmannii, assembly GCA_009831015.1. Lineage (NCBI taxonomy): Eukaryota > Viridiplantae > Streptophyta > Pinopsida > Pinales > Pinaceae > Picea > Picea engelmannii. Next base: position 301,949 of record ML790100.1, on the reverse strand, counting down.
GCAGCCCTCAGATTTTCCTCGCATAAGTCTTCCTCCTATTCACCCTTACTACAACTCACTGTCTGAAGTTTAACTAAGACCTCACCTACCTATGCATGTCCAGCCTAGTTTCGGAGTTAGAACGATATTGTTCCGAGTTTTCTTCCACTTGATCACCCTCTATAAACAAATCGTGACATAAATTGATGGGCGTCGGGCTCTCCTCCTGCTGCAATCCAGGAGTGACTTCCAATGCCAACATTTTTGGCACCATTTCCGGGGACGAAGTTGAAAATTTTCCCCGAGATTGAATGGCATTGAGCCTCTAATTCTGAAGGTGCATCAGGCATCAGAGCCTTTGAAGATTGCTACTGTGCACCTGGCGACTCCATTGTGACGACTCCACTGTGGCAAACCTGTCTTTTTAATTATGGCTTTCAGAGGTAGACACACACGGTCCCATCCACAACTGCCTCTAGCTACGCCTGAAGCTGAGCCACAGGTGAATTTCAGAAAAGGAAAGGCCCCTCGAGGAGAAACTTCCACCGCCGAACCAGGTAATCCGCCATCTCCTTCTATAGAAACTCCATTTTCTTCTCCTCAGCTTCCTAGTAGACCTTTTTCTAAAGTTTCCTATTTCCTGAATTTCGGGAGTGTTCCTGCTGAGTTTTCCCCTCCTGGTCTAGGATTGGAGGGAGAAATCCTTTTCACTCCCCTCTCCCCTGAATTTGTACCTTGGCGTGGACCCAGGACCACAAAAAATTTCCCCACTCCTATATTTACCACTCCACTTGTTACTGTTGCCGCTTCTGCACTGAGAGAAGCATCTGTTGACTCAATCCCGTTAGCCTTCTCCCTAAATCCCCCATTGTTTCCCCTTCCACCTGGAATCTCATTCCTAGTATCCCCTTTTCGATCTCCTTCTCCTCCGAGTTCTCCTCCACCTAATATTCCTATGGCAGGAGCAAATCCCCCCATGACCAGAATGGAGGCTATAATAGCTGCTAGGTATGCTCCCCTTGTGTTACCTCAGCCTCTCAATGCCCTTCCAGCAGATGTCTACCTCAAGCAGCTGCCCAAGTTTACAGGCGAGGGGGACATAGCTGCAAAAGAACACCTTGAAGCCTTCTACAGTTTTACAGACGATCATGTTATCATGCATGCAGATGTATGGATGAGGATTTTCGTCCATAGTCTTGAAGGCGAGGCTAGAAAATGGTTTAGGGCCCTGCCTCCTGGATCTATTGATGGGATTGAGGCTTTGGATAGTGCCTTTTTGAGACAATGGGGTGACAAAAAGAACTTCATGTATTACATGACTGAGTTTGGGTCTTTGAAGAGAAAGGAAGGAGAGTCTGTCTCTGACTTTTCCAAAAGATTTAATAAAATGTACAATAAGATCCCCACTGAGATAAAGCCCTCCGAAGCCTATGCAAAGATCACTTATGCCAGCGCTTTTGATCCTTATTTCTGCCTCCTACTAAGGGAAAGGAGAGCCACCACTTTGTCTCACATGCAGGACACAGCCGTGGAAGTAGAGTCTAACATATTGGTTATTGATCGACTCAGGAATAAGGCTGACAAAGATGTATCCAGGAGAAGAACAGAGGCCTCCCCATCCCATTCCTATCCCCTTCCCCTTCAGACGGATGAGGTAACTAAAGTACTAAAATCCCTTTCAGCTAGGATGGAGAGGTGGGAGTTAGAGGGGAAGCCCACGTACAGAAACCCCCAGAATACTGATAACAGAGGTTTCAGGAGGCCTGGTAACAATATGCCATAGACTTTGCCAAAGGAACAAAGAAGCAAAGACAGGGATGATCAGAGGATTCAGACCCCTCTCCAGAATAGCCTAGTTGCTCATGAGGAAGGGGAGGAGGTGGATGAACTCGACCCTGAGATCCACTGCATCGAGGGCACTTCCCCTTTTCCTCATTTGACGCAATCTGCATATGAAGAATCCCTTATCAACACCCAAATCAACGAGTTGAGTAAAGGGGAAAAGGCCAGCAACACTCCTAACAGATATAATCTTAGGTCAAAAAAGAAAGAAGGGAATTTTGATAGCCAGGATTAGCCCCTCATAGCGGAAAGGCCTACTAAAGCTGCAACAACCACTACTAAAGAAAAGAAAACTCAGAATGCTTTGCCAGCAGCCAAGGAACCTATCTTTGAGGTAAGGGAAGCTCCTAAGTCTCTCTCCTCTTTTAGTTTTGAGCATGAGATTCAAAAGATTAGAATTCCTGTACCCCTCTCCGAACTAGTTAAAAATGAAGATTTCAAAAAATCCCTCTCCAAGTTGCTACAATCTAAGCCCCCCTAGCTTTCCACGGACTCAATAAAACTCCAAGATGAAAAGCCAGCAGTTGTCCTAGGTCCCATGGTAGAATATAGAGATGATTCATCCCCTCCTCTCTACACATCCCTGAACATACATGATAAAGTGTTGCATAGTTGCATCATGGATTCAGGGGCTTCCCATAACCTTATGCCCAAAATAGTCATGGAAGAATTGGGACTGGAAGTGACAAAGGCTTATCATGATTTGTACTCTTTTGATTCAAGGAGGGTGCAATGTCTTGGAGTCATCAAAGACTTGGTGGTCTCTTTATTTTAGCTGCCAATGAAGAGTGTGGTCATGGACATTGTGGTAGTTGATGTTCCCCCCAAGTTTGGCATGTTGTTGTCTAGGTCTTGGATTAAAATACTTGGAGGAACATTACAGATGGATCTCACATATTCCATCATTCCAGTCTTTGGAGGGGAACACAGGAGGTTGTACAGAGAAGCCCAGCTAGCCTATATTGTCAGTGATGAAGCAAACCCCACCAATCATCCCATCTTTGCACTTGACACTGATTTGGGGTCTAGTTTATTGCAGATCATTGATGCTCCTGAAGCCCCTTTCCAAATCAGAAAGCAACCCTTATTTGATCACGGGACACCTCCTCCAAATACCTCCATTTGAAAAATGTTTTTTGACGGAGCTTCTTCTAGCGAAGGCGCTGGCGCTGGAGTGGTTTTTATGTCACCTTCTCAAGAGACCATATCCTTGTCATACAAGCTGGAATTTGAAACCACCAACAATGTGGCAGAGCAAGGGGGTGTTTTCTGTCCAAGATTCGAGCCCGTGGCGTAAATACAAAGAAATGGGGCTTAAAAAACCTAGCAAATGCATTTTGTCCAAGGTCACATCCATGAGCGCAATGTGAAACTCACAGAAAATCCATTTCAGGTTAAAATTGCAAGCAGGCGGGCGGCTCTAGTATTCAGCGGCGAGGATCGATCGATGGAGCAGATTGTCGGTTGACGAATATTTGCGGCCAACGGAGTTGCGCCATGTTTAGCACAGGAATAGGGCCCGCAATCTCACCGAAATAATCCAGGTCATCCGATCGAGGAGAGACACGTGGCGCACGATTGGGCTATATCGCAACTTCGCCTATCATGACTTTGAAGAACAAGGATCAGCCTCCTCCTAGCCGCGATACGCGAGATGCGAAGGCATCCAAGATTCGGGCCCACAGTATCGCTGAAAGTGTTCAGGGTCGTCTGATCAAGGAGGGACACGTGGCGCACGATTGGGCTCTATCGCCACTTTTCCCATCGTGACTTTGAAGAGCAAGGATCAGCTCCCTCCCATCCACGAAACGTGAAGTGTCGAAGGCGCGTCTGGGTGCTGGCCCACGGTCATAGCATTGGGTCATACAGAAAAGGGACAAAGTAGATGAAGGGACGTGGAGCCAATTTGTTCAAGGAAAAATGATCATGGCCGTCAGTTTTAAAGCCGATCCAACCGTTGATCCTGGAAGGCTGTTTCGCGAGATTGGGCACAAGGAAATTTGAAGACAGGGGAAGTAGAAACCCCCGAAAGAAGAAATGATGAAGTGCCCTTGGAGAGAGGCACCAGGTCATGGCCCTGGGTTACATTGAGGGCGGTGCCAGAAGAAAGGGAGGCTAGCCTTCGAGCCTTAGAGAGCAGGCACGTGGTCTTCTCCTGAGGGTATCGTCTTGGCCACTCCCTGGGGAATCAGTTAATGAAAATTGAGCAGGTAGGTGAAACCTCAGCTCGATCCATAAATGGAAGGTATGGGAGGCCTGGAGCAATCAGCCCGTGGTACCCTTGTGTGTAGGTCCCCCCCCCTGCAAGAACCATGCTGAGTTAAGGTGGCGCCTGATGAAGGAATTTTGTCCAGGTTTGACTGAAAAGATGCCACGCCTTGGAGGTTCGAGCACGCCTCTGTTGGGTGAATTTTTCTAAGTATATATACTCGGATTTTCTATTTTTGTAGGCATCAATGGTAGAGCAAAGCTCTCGATTATAAAGTTTTAATAGACACTCTAGTTCTCTGGTTATGTATCTGTATGTGAGATTTCTTGTTTTATAACAAACAACTTTCTTATCCCATCTAGTTTCATCTCATACTGAGAGAGTTCATGATCGACTGATTCGCGTGGATTACTGTGACTGTGTTAAGATAAAGGATTTATTGTAACGCTGTTATATTCTCCAGTGTTGCCTACATTTGAGTGTAATAAGTTCTCACGTTCAAGTTTTTCTTCTACAGGTTGTCAGAAGCTCGATGCCTATAGCAACTCTCAGCTTTTCCTCACAGAAGTCTTCCTCCTATTCACCCTTACTACAACTCATTGTCTGAAGTTTAACTAAGACCTCACCTACTTGTGCATGTCCAACCTAGTTTCAGAGTTAGAACGATATTGTTCCAAGTTTTCTTCCACTTGATCACTCTCTATAAACAAATCGTGACATAAACTGATGGGCGTCGGGCTCTGCTCCTGCTGCAATCCAGGAGTGACTTCCAACGCCAACACATATCACATATTACCATCTCCACTATATAGAAATGCATGTCAGCTATGTTCTATACAACCTTGATAAATCGCATGGCTATCATATGTTAGCTAGGATTTGCAACAATCTTTTCAATGCATATAGTATAGCTTGTTAGCATAGGATAGTTCCTTCTTTTAATTTCCTTTCATTTGTTGTTACTAACATATGTCTGTTGCAGGTGTCATAAGTAATAGATCCGAGAACAGACAACAATAATAACCATGAAAAACTTCGGTACAAAACTTGAGCTTGGAACAACAAGGGAACCATGTATAATATGCTTAATTCATTATCCACTAAAACAATATATCGTCAACCATGGAAGTAGTGTCGAACAGTAACATAACATCAAATAAGCACCAGACTTGATCTTCAATCTACAAGGGGTCCCACCTACTATTATTATTTAGCTTTCATATTAATAGGCTTTTAGCAAAACTTTGCGGGAAAAACTTCGTTGCGAATTTAATCGTCAACAAAGTGCTCATGTGAACACCCCTTTGAAGATATCAGGACTCAATAGGAGGTTGAAAATGGTGCTCCAAAGCTCTACACTCGTCATGTGGAACCAAATATGCAGATCCATCCACAGTTGGAAAGGGTTGAAGATGAATCTGGAGGGAACAATACCACGGTAGAATATGCAAGATGGACACTAGTAGTCATAACTGGTTCATGATTTGTCACATTTATGTTCTCTACATAAGGTGGAGTAGAGTCATCATATAAAATATGAAAGTGGTTTTCAACCCAAAAATGACAACTATCCATATACCAATCATCACATTCAGCCTCTCAATAATACCAATCATATCTTTCTTGTGTATATTCTGCCATTATGCGATGGTCGATGATCTCCATGTTACATATCTCCTAGCTTGCAAGTGTGGATGATCTCCATGCTACGTCTCCCCCTGTGATATTATGTCTTGACGACTTCAAACTCTCGTCGAACTTCATTGAGGCCCATGAAGATATTTAAGAACGAATATCGATTAGAAACACCACATATAATATACAAAAACAAAGCTCTGAAAAACCTCTATGTAATGACACTTATCTGGTAGCAATATGAGCACCTTGTCATAAGTTATGAGCTTTTCTCTCGTCATTGTAATGAAAAACCTAAAAAATGGTTTATTTTAAATTAGCGATATCTTCACTTCCAGAGCTCCGATTCAGATGACTTGCTCTTTGAAATGGGACGAATTTGTGAGAGTAACGCGGATCTACAATTTGTTTGGGCAAATTATGTACCAATTGCTACAAAAATATGCAAAAGTGAGTGGTCGCCCGTGAAAAAAAACCCCTAAAAATTTGTTGAATTTAAATAAGCGATATCTTGGCCTCTCGAACTTCGATTCAGACGATTTTTTTTAAAGTCGTATTTTTTTATGAGAGGAACTCAGATCTACAACCAGTTTCATAAAATTTTGCTTATAAAACTACACGAATGAACCAAAGTGTTGCTGCCCTCTTTTTTTCTTCTTCGAAAAAATCTTCAAAATAGAAAAAAATCATTTTTTTGCATGGACGAAGAAAGTATTATGATACCCATTGTTAAGTACAAAATATCTTTAAATATAATCTCACATAATGAATCCAATAACAATATAGAAATATATACTTTATTCTTATCAAACCCTTAAGGTGGGGCAATGATCCGAAAAGATCTTTTAACGACAATGGTTGAGTTATTTTGCATGAGTTATTTTACCATTTAAGAATTTAATGAAAGAGGAAGAATTAATGAGGAAACATAGAAGCCATTAAGCAATACACAGATCTGAAAATAAGCATGAATAACAACAAACCATAACAAGAGAAGTTGATAATGGAGTTCGGCAATCTCGCATACGTCTTCGGGCCTTTGTCTCAGTGGGTGAGGCTTTCTTATTTCTATTCAAAAGATTTAAAAGTACATCATAACAATGCCAAAATGATTACAAATTGATCTGGTTGTATTTTACCAAATCTCAAGAACCCAACAAAATTAACGGCACTGAAAACGGATGAACGGAGCTACCAGAAATGGCCCGCAAAGGTGCTCTCCTCAATGGCTTTCCTGCATAAAAATGGCTTTGGCTCAAAAATTCTTCAGCATTTTCCTGTTATGAACCTCCTCTTTTGGCTTCAAGAACCTCTAGTTTTTATAAGCTTGAAGTTGGAAACAAACTCCCAACTTTCCCCCAAGATCTGGCCTCAAAAAGGACCCAAGATCCTCCAAAAATGACCAAAATCCCCTCAAACAGGCTTAAAATCAATCAAACACATGTACGGTCGTACGTTTTGTACATCAGCTACCAAGTCAGCACTGTACGGACTGTACAGTGAGCAAATTTTGTCTGTTTGGCCAAATGAATAGATCGCGATATATTTCTCATATGATGTCTATTTGGGCCCGTTAAAGTTATGTTGGGTTCATATCGATGAGGCCTACGCACACCTCCGTTTTGAAGAGATCCTGAGAATTTTTATTTTTAGGCCTTCCTAGACCCATCTTGGCTCCTGGATCACACCTCCCCACTAAAGAATTTTTGGTCCTCCAAAAGGTTACAAAATGGACCTGACTGATTACATACTCATAAAGATAAAACAAAACACTATGTTGTTCAAAATGTCGTTATAACAGGTCATCATTTCAACATGTGTGATTATATTAATGGAAGCAAAATACAATGAAGATGTGACATCCACTTATGGAAAAATCAAGTGATTGTTTTCTTTCCTTCATGTTGTTCCTCTTGCTTCACTGGTATGGCCTCTTCCTTGGTGAGTACATGTGCAATCCTTTTGTCCTTCTTTGGACGAAGCTCCAGATTAAGCTTCCAACATTTAGCCTTTTGATGTCCACCCTTGTTGCAAAAATTGCAGTGGTTTTTTGGCATCCAAACTTGTTTTCCCTTCTCTTTCTTCCATTGTGAAGTTGATTCTTTATGTCGTGTCTCCTTCCTGGTCGCATAAAATTCCTATACAAATATTATCTCTTCCAACACTTGGCCACACAATGCTTGGGTGAATGACAAAACGTACAAGGATACATATTCCACAAGTTTTGGATTACATGATTATGTTTTTTATAATCAAAAAGAGAATTGGAACAACCATAACCATTATACATGTCTTGTTGATCTTCACTTTTCTTTGGAGATGACTTGCATTCACTATCACCATCATGGAGTGATACACCATCACCTTTTGTGAAGTGTTCCCGCAATGACTTAAGCTGGTCATTTGAAGCATCACTTGCTTCCAATGTTTTGGAGCATTCTCCAATCTCCACTTCACCATATCCCAATCCTAAATAGTGAGGTCTTTCCACAAACTCTATGGGATTAACAATACCTTGGCCCTTATTTCCAAGGCCCTTTCCTTCATAACCCATCTTGGTTAGCAATTTCAAACCTATACCTTTTGTATGTTTTTCAAATGCATCGAAAGAACCATCTTGATGGGAACAATGTGAAATTGATGAATGACTTCCACTGCATACCTCAGAGATGTTTTCTGACTTCGGTGTAGAAGGAAATTCCTTCAATTCTTCTTTGCATTTGTTGTTCTTTGAAGGTTTCTATTGAACTGATCTCTTTCGTTCCAAGTAATATTCATACAACACTTTCACCATCTCTGACATGGCAAAGAGAGTTTCGCATATCCTTCTCATCTTGAGAAAGTCCCTCTTTAGATGCCATTTTCTCAACTGAGATGAAATTTTACCTGGTAAAAATGCAAACTCAAAAACAAACCGTCAACTAGCTCTGATACAACTTGATCCAAAAAGATCTTTTAACGACAATGGTTGAGTTATTTTGCATGAGTTATTTTACCATTTATGAATTTAATGAAAGAGGAAGAATTAATGAGGAAACAGAGTATCCATTAAGCAATACATAGATCTGGAAATAAGCATGAAGAACAACAAACCATAACAAGAGAAGTTGATAACGGAGTTTGGCAATCTCGCCTACGTCTCTGGGCCTTTGTCTCAGTGGGTGAGGCTTTCTTATTTATGTTCAAAATACTTAAAAATACATCATAACAGTTCCAAAAGGATTACAAACCGATCTGGGCATATTCTATAGATCTCAAGGACCCAACAAAACTGACGGCACTGAAAACAGATGAACGAAGCTCCCAGAAATGGCCCGCAAAGGTGCTCTCCTCAATGGCTTCCTTGCATAAAAATGGCTTTGGCTCAACAATTCTTCAGTATTTTCCTGTTCTGAACCTCCTCTTTTGGCTTCAAGAACCTCTGGTTTTCATAGGCTTGAAGTTGGAAGCAAACTACCAACTTCCCCCCAAGATGTGGCCTCAAAAAGGGCCCAAGATCCTCCAAAAATGACCAAAATCCCCTCAAACAGGATTAAAATCAATCAAAAATCATACAATAATGCTAAAAACCCACTTTTTGTCATAAATTAAGGGCACAACCCCCTTCCTCCGTGCTCTTGGTCATGTGGTTGCACTCCCTGTGGCCAAACATTGAGTGTTTGGTGCACTAGCCCCTTAACCATTGGCCCATTGGTCGCGTTAGTAGCCATGTGTCCATAGCTTGAGCTCCATGTGTTTACTATACAGTTAGCCCCTCGTCATTCAGCCTCTGGTTATGCACCTTGGTTGGCGAGCTAGCCCAGCCAACTGGGTGCTAACCCCGCTAAAAACCGCGCCATAAATAGAAGTCTGGGTCACATGGCGGGGTCGTATGCCAAAGTGTTGGGGCTACTGCTGGTGGAACGGTTCCTGTGTAAACAAATATGGCAAAGGGCATATGGTATAGACACATGGTAATGCGTCGGGGCTAGGGCCTAGGCCCCAACCCTATTCTCCACCAACGAGACCACCATTTCACTTTATATATAAGTTTTGCAGATTATATACCAAGTACCAATGCAGGCGAGCTGGTAGCGCGGGCCCTACCAAACCATTCGCCACCCGAACCGGAGGTCATGGGTTCGACCCCGATGGACTCCAACTTTTTCCAAATAAAAATGAACCAATAAATGGGTTCCATGTGGCAGCCCATGACTGGGCCACGTGACACCTTTACATTTGCCAAATAAGTGCCACGTGTCCAACGATGACTAGTCTGCACAACTGCCTATGTTTCTGCCATGTCACATGCCACTGTACCTTCCACGTCAGCCAGCTGCCACGTGTTGTACGGTTGTACGACCTTGCCACGCCAACCATACAGACGTGCCACATGTCACCATATCACTCGTCCATCTATCGATCATAAACTGCCCAATCAGTGCCAACACATCACTGCCACATCACCTGTACAGTTGTACGTCCTGTATAGTCAGTTGCCACGTCAGCACTGTACGGACTCTACAGTCAACAAATTTTGCCTCTTTGGCCAAATGAACAGATCGCGATATCTTTCGCATACGACGTCTGTTTGATCTCGTTCAAGTTGTGTTTGGTTCGTATCGATGAGGCCTACACACACATTCGTTTTAAAGAGATTCTGAGCACTTTGATTTTTAGGCCTTCCTGGACCCATCTTGGCTCCTAGATCCAATTCTGAATCAGGCAACACCTTACAAATAATCCTTTTAAGAAAGGGATCCACTCCTGATCACTTACCTCTTCGAAGGGGAAACCTCCTAATGAGCTACGCTCAAAATACAATACTTCTCAACATTCCCATTACATTTCTCATACCCCTTTATATAGTGCTACCTACGACCTTCTAGTAATCCCTCTTACATTTATTATGTTTACACTAGGCCTTATTTACTAATAGTGACCTTCATACATATTAACAATACATATCTACTATTATTCCCCTTGGGTACCTCCCTAGGTACCCCATATTATTCCCTATCTACACTACATACATGAGCCTTGTTTACTAGAATTGGTCTCCATACATATTATTCCCCTTGGGTACCTCCATAGGTACCCCATATTATGCCCCCCTATGTATACTATAGGATTTTATGTAGTTTCAAGAATCTTTTGGTGAATTTTAAAGTAAAATAATTTTATCCTATAGAATTTGGGTGAATTGGTTTTAAAAAAAATGGAAATTGTCAAATCTTTTTTGCAAGAAAAACATAGAAAATTAGCCCATGGACGAAATTTAGCCCCTAAAATTCACCCCATATATGGTCACAAATTTCATTAATTATGCTCTTGAAGTACAAGAAGAAGGTGAATAGGCTAAGAGAAAATTCTACAAGAAAGTTGATCAGTTGCAAGAATTGAGCATCAAACTTTTGCAATTACATCAAGAAGTTCAATATTGGAAAATTACGCAGGAGCAAACATAGTTACAATTTGATACAATAAAGGAGCTATAAGAAGTAACTAGAGAAAATCCTCCTAACATTCCTACTTTTAGTCAAGAAGAAGCGATGGACATTGAACAAGGTCTTCTATACTGAAATGAGGTAGCTAAGGAAGCTTAGAGCCACTTGGAGAAACTTTAGGAAGACGATGATGATTTTGATTACCATCCATTGTGACTAACTTTAGTGTATCAACCATAAAAAATAAAAATAAAGGAATTAATTTGTTTTCTTTAACATTTTATTTTTATGGTTGAAAAGATTGAAAATAAGTTTTCATAAATTACTTTGTTTTGTTGAGTTAACAAATTATGAAGATCACTAGACATATGTAGGACATTTTAAGATAAACTGTTTTTCACCATCTACCCTCTTAGTATCACAAAGATGACAAAATTATTTCATCTTGTGACATTTTAGGATTTGTCCAACACCTAATTTCACTATAAAACTTTTGAGAGATCCATTCTTATTTTAATAAATATTCTTATTAAAGCATATGAATATTTACCACATTGAAATTCTGCTTTAGTCATAAATTAAATTCCTTTAACACAATGCTTTAGGGTTTAGTCAAATATGACTGCACCTAAAGTTGTGCTCTATCTCACTTACTCTAAATAAATTTGAGTAGATTATAAAATAATTGTATCAAAAGTAATGAAGTGCATTTAGAGTTAAGGTAAATGAGACAAGTTTGTAAAGTTAATAAATTAAATTTTAAAAAATCCATGTAATAATAAAAAACTAAAATAATTATAAAAACCTACAATAAATATCCATTTTAACTTTCATATTATATATATATATATATATATATATTTATATTTATATTTATATTTTTAAATTGACTACAGTTCCTAAATTGCTCACAACTTATCTCAGCGATATAAAGATTTAAAATGGAAACTGTGTTGAACCAAAACAGGAAACGCATAATTTCATCTTCACAGTGAACATCTAACTATTTATATTATATCTACCATATGTAATGGATTTTCCTTTCTCCACTTTGGAGACAAAGTGGAATGGCCAACAAAGTTGGCAGCTTTTTATGTGATTTGGTGGAAGTGTTATCGATGTCGCTGCTGTAATCAAACACGTCGTTTTAGTGGGTTGTCAGCACGGAAAGATTTCCACCATTTCTCAAATATACATAAGAATTGCACACCATGTGTCTTTATGGCACCCATAATTGTTCAATCTATATAATAAATTTTAACGACCATATTCTAATAGGCATTAGGCATTAACAAATGAGACTTTGACTTTGGGCCAAAAGGACTGTCTGGTCAAACTTCAACTGACAGAGAATCCAGTGAAATGGTTCCCATTGTACAAAGACATAATTTTCACCAAGATAGAGTTATTGCAGTGTACTTTGATTGATAGTAAGATGTTGTATTGTTTATGTGATAATGAATAATATTTATCTTACTTAGTATTGAATGTTGTGGTTGATGGTTTATAGGTTATTGGATTTGAAAGCTATTTAAATTCAATTGTTTATATATTACCTGTAATAACATTCAATGCTGTTTAACATAGTAGATATTGGTAGTCATAAGTTTGGATTTATCAAATATAAAGATGAATAAACTGACAACTATAATTAAAGAGCCTTAACAAACTCTAAAAAGGAGGCAATAGACACAAACTCATCTCTGTTACAACAAGTTTCTTCATAAAATTTATTTTCTTAAGAGAAAAAAAGTTTCTTCATAAAATTTGTTTGTTTTATTTTAGAAGATTGTGCTTCTTGAAGAGGAAGCAGAAGCATGAATCAAAGAATTTATTTTGAAGTATTAAATCAATTCTTTTAATTTCAAAAAGCAAAATGATGATGTTAAAGTATTCTCGTTAATTAGCATGTTGGTTAGATATATAAAAAGAGAAAAGTAGAGGATGATAACATACCAGATTCAAAAATTAGATGCAGTTTTGCTAATGAAATAAAATGGCAAGCCAACATATATCCTTTTATACATAATTCTGAAATTAGATATAGAGAAATAGATGAAAAAGGAGCCAACAATGTGTTTAAAACCTTGAATTTAAATATATAAAAATTGAAAATAGGAAATCTATATATCCATATATGTATATGTATATCCATATATGTATATGGAAAAAAACCAAAAACATATATAAAACCTTGAATTTAAATATGTAAAAACTGAAAATAATATATATATATATATATATATATAATTTTTTTCAAAGAAATAGTTTACATATATATAGTAAACACAAAGGAGTAGTTTAAATATTAGATATTTTGAAAAATTTTGTGTTGTGTTTTTCAATCATTTTGGGCAGGGTTGGAAATTTTAAAAAATTGATAAAATTGCATATATAGGATTAGGAGATTGTACAATCCAAATAGATTAGAGGTTCTTCCATACCTAAATCTATGTATAACTTTGTTTCTTAATATATTTTATAATTCTGGTAGTAGTCTAAACATTTTACTTTTTGGAGGTTTCGATTTTGTTCGAAATAGGTAATGAAGGGTTGGATATGCAAATTTGAGTGGCTAAGTTTGCATAATCCAAGTGTTCCAGGATTTTTCATAAAGCTGAATCCATTTATGCATTTAAAAATATAATTTAAATAACAGAAAATAACAATTTTATCCAAATTCACATGAATTCTGACCCAAAAAAACTCAAAAAATAAAATGTTTAGCCAACACCATAAAAAAGGCTTACATTGAAACATGGGGTGTCCCAATTATTGCAGAGCCATAATATGGACTAAAGTGCTAAGACACCCAGGTGTCTCAATTATTGCAGAGCCATAATATGGGCTAAAGTGCTAAGACACCCAGTAATATGTAGGGCACCTTTCCATAATCCTGACCTTTCCCCGTGTTGCTCATCCCAATAGAGGTTTTCCCATCCACGCCACGACCTACCTAACGATAATAATAAGACACTGTCCTATGACATGTCTGCCGTAGGGCACTGTTTTTTATTGTACCGTTTGCAGGCCCATTGGGCTTCGTTAGATTGCCGTAAAGTACACAGTACTGGTGGCTCCGAAACCAGTAATGTTACGTGAAAATAACCCAACAGAATATTTGTAGAAACACAGTACTGCCACTGTTGGCTCAGAAACCAGTAACGTAACGTAACGTGAAAATAACCCAACCGGGTATGTGTATAAACTATATATTTTTTATGATGTGATTGGTCTTCTCCAGGGTATGGAAGGGCTGTTGTTTTCATGATATTCTCAATTGTTTTTTTTGTTTTTTAAATTGAAACTTCTTTTATTTGGAGTTGGAGACTTAATTTCTCAAATTTCCTTATTTGGAGGGAAAAAAAAAAAAAACACCCTTCCTTTGAAAATTGAACATGACCCAGTGTGAAAAAACTCCCAACAACTTTACCACAGTTCAGCGAACATGATATTCTCTAACTGTTACGCTACCAGTTGCAGAGAAAAGCAGGAGGAATTACATACAAACAGCAGACGCAGTGATCAACACGCAACAGCCAGATGGCAGACGTGAGAAGCCAACGGCTGCATGCATTGGAAACAGATCCTGCCTTCCTTTCTTTGTTTTCTGTTGAGTTGCATTGGAAACAGATCCTGCCTTCCTTTCTTTGTTTTGTTTTCTGTCGAGGTGCAGGGAGGGAATGAGAGATATTAAGCCTGCAATTACTCATCGCCCACCGTTTCAGTTTTCAGAGGGACAGAAGAAGAATTGAATGAGTTCAAATCCCGATGCTGCCGTTATGATTATTTGTGGTAAACAGCATAAAAAGTTTGAAAATTTGGAGTCCTTTTCTGCATGGGCATTTAAGACGCAAGGTGGTCACATGGATGATGTTCTTTTATAATAATCACACTCAAATGTACGCAAAGGAAAGAAAAGTTTTACTCCAATCGAAGTTATTGGTGGAGTTTACTTTTGGGTCGAGGATATATATATATATATATATTATTTTAATCGTAGAAATATATTTGAGAATTAGGGTTTGGTTGGATATCTATGGACTGAGTTTCATTGCTTATGCAAAACTGCATTCTTTGTGGAGTTTATATTGGTTTTGGATATTGTTCACTCAAACAAAGTTATATTTGCTTAAATTAAATTGGTGTTAATGGTGAGTGGTATTATTTGAGGTTGTGATTAAATTATAGATTTCTAGATATGATTGGAACTTTTGATAAAAGAATAAGTCTT
>ML790100.1:256569-267946 GCA_009831015.1 Picea engelmannii | reverse complement strand
TTCAAAGAAAAAGAATGCCTTGAAGCAAGAATAGAAGACTTCGACATTGGTTGTGTTGTAGATGAGGAAACACGGGTGAATATCATGACAGAGAGAACTTGGGAAGCTATAGGAAGGCCTACTATGATTCCTTCATTAGGAGGAATAGGACGATTCAAAGGAAAGTTGATAAACCTATGTGGAAATCTCACCCAGATACCTATGAATGGCGATGGAACCTCGACAGAGGAAGATTTTGAGATTATTAAATTTATTGAGAATAGTGCCCCATTTACCATGCTACTAGGAAAACCTTGGATTGAAAGAGATCAGGCCAGAAGGAAAGAAGAAGACGAAGTTTTAGAAAAACAGAAGAAAGAGTTCAAAGAATTCATGACTAGAAGGATCACACACTTAATTGAAGAACAAAAGAACAGATCGAAGCTATTTAACACCAGAGACCTGGATGTCGAAGTTGCAAGAACACTAGAATACCCACAGAAGATTGAAGTACCTAATCCAGATAAAGAAGAAGGATCACCCTCGAATCTTAGGAAGTAATATCAACAGCGTGAATTAACTATGCCAAAAGAAGATAAGAATCAGAACGGAAAAAGGCATACCGAGACGAAGCTCATTGGGAAGAAGGCTATAAAGCTAAGTAAGAAGAGAGCTAAGATCAACAAGTTGCAGAAGGTTATAGAGGGAACCTCGCAGAAGGGAAATTTGCAAAATTGGAGCTTCGTCGGGATATCATAACAGCAACACATGGCACTTCGCCATGGCGAAGCAATATAGTCATTGGGGACATTATAACTGTTAGACCAATGCTCTGAACGGGTAGAAAGGCATTTATGGTCAGACAACTCACCATCTGACCGTTGGGACCATTCCATAATAGACATAACAGAGTTAATGAAGGCTTCTAACCTGTTGCAAGAGATCCTTTGCCGAGTTACCTATTTATCCCATAGCGCCATGCACCGAGAACACTTTTGTCAACTGAGATCTTGAGCCTGCAGACTAAGTTGATTTTGCACAGTGATCATCGTGCTCTTGCCACGATGACCAAGATGCAGACTTTCCTCACCTCCAATGAATTCAACTTCCTCATAGCATCCCCGCAAGATGCTTCACTGGAAATAGTGGAGAAACAAGAAGCAAAGCAAGAGGAGATGTATGATCGAATTGAGACTAAACTCTGAGGGGTACATCAGGCCCTACAGTCTAGCCACACAGTCTCCACTGTGTTGGGAGAACCAGAATTGGGAAATGAGCCAACCCAACTCCACCGCCTAGCCGATACAGTCAAAGCTCACCTTTGACGAGAAAAGGAAGAAACAGAGAAAGCCACCCAGGCTTTGACACAAGTACAAAAAGTACTCGTAGAGAAACGAAGTTCTACAGAATAGGAAAAGATTTCTCTCCAAGAAAATTTTGATGAAGAAAAAGCACAGCTACAACAAGAAAAGGAACAGTTGCTCGCGAATAAACTCGAAGTAAAAGAAGCAGTCAACATAGCACTACTCTCTGTGATAGGATTAGAAATCAAGGCAGAAGACCAAGTTACACAACAGGTGAACCAGCTTGCAAAATCCATCCAGCAACTAAAGCAATGCATAGCACATTTGGAGTTACGCATTGTACCTGAGACCCCACAAAATGTAAGAGACCAAAGAGAAGAAACTGCCCAGAGCACACTTGAAAGGCTACATGCTCTTACCTTGGAATGTAAGAAACTCACTGATTGTAGTGCCTAGACCTATGAAAAACTCACAGACAACTTGGAACTGAAGGCACTGGAGTCACAGCTCCAAGAGGTGAAGTATCAAGCTGAAAAGATACAGGCGTAGTTGAATCCCCTGTCAGTTGTGGAAAGAATGAATTGATCCCAAGAGCAGGGGAACACCTAGCAGGATATCCACACTATCCAGAGAATATTTATGGAGGTAACTTAGAAACTCCAACTTGTACAAGAAAATCCTTACCAATTGTTTACCGAGGTAGAAGGCCAAGGAGCAGAGATAGAGCAGGTTGTCACTATAGTTGAACAACATCTAGATGGAACTATCAGCGATGCAGTCATCCAAGAGTTTGTTGAACAGGAGGTTGTAGCATAGCAACAAGTCGAAGTAGCTCGAGCCAATCTCAAGGCTTTCAAAGAAGAACTAGTCAAACAAGAATGACTCAGGATGAGTCAGAGGTGAGTGTTGGGGGCATGTTGGCCCTTGACCAAGTTTTGAGGGTTCTTGGTCATGTTTGACCATTTTGGAATTTGAAAGACTGTCGAAGGTGGAGCGCAATACAAAGCATAGATTGCAGGATCTCAACCCCGTTTTGGGTCCTTTTTGGGATTTGGGAATATGTAACGGGTATGGGAATGTCAGACCATGGGTTTACCCATGCTTAGGCCTATTTTGTAATATATAAATAGATGTCTAGGTGATGTAAGAAGAAGAGAAAAAAGAAGAAGAAGAGGAATCTATGTGATGTTGTGCTAAGTGCAAATGTGGTTTGTAAATGCTTTGTGCATACTGTGAGAGACTTGCAAAGCTAAGTGCAAGTGGTTGTAACAAACTATGAAGGGCTTTATGTTGTAACGCAAGGAAGAAGAATCTAGCGAGCTGCACAAATATTTTGTCCTATGCGGAGTAGGGTTTTGAGGCTCTGTGCATATAACCTATTGAAGAAGATAATAAAGAAGAATAGTTGGTGGATGTAGCCCCAGGGTGGGGGTGAACCACGTATATGATGTGTTGCTCTGCTTTGTGCAATGTGTTGGTGTATTTATGTGTTATTTTCTAATTTCTTGATATAGATCGATAGATAGATTTTTTTATGCTTTGTTCTTATGATGAATATGGATGCTAGATCTGATATAGGTGAATGTTCTTAGTGCTTGAATCTGCTAGATCTGATCCATTTATTTATGCTAAGTGCTTAAATACATTAGATCAGGGTGAATGTTGCAATGCTTTATTTTATCTACGGAGTAGATATTGGTTAAATAATGATGAACTAATGGTGTTAAGTGCTCTATCAAGTATTATAATCACATATATGTGTCCCAACTAAGGTTGCAGACACCTAAGTCTTGCAACCACCCTTGCCTCTACCTCAGGTGAGACTTCATCTGCTTCGTAGGTGTTGTCGAAAGGGCTGGTAGTTAGGGTTTTGTTGGTGCATTGTTGTAGCGTTGAACCCTAGGTCTACCCCTGTACTAACAGTCTTGTTCTTGACTATGATAGCCTATGTCATATGTCCACTTTCTATTGCCTATTCATGGCCATGAAAAACTATTTGATATATATCCACATGGATTTGCAGTGTAATTCAGATTGGTAGCAATGTGTACAAAGTCAATATGGATTGTAATATTCTCATGAGTGTTTAGTACTTCCAGCTGAGTCTTCATTACTCCACTTCTGGGAATTATAATGTATTTCTACCATCACGACTAGTCCTTTGACCTCACTCATTAGGGGGCATCTGCTATAGCATATTTTTCCACACTCCATGCATATTTCTTTGATGGCCTTCCATTTCCATATGCAGACTTCATTTCCCCTTTTTGTCCACTCCAGAGCTAAAAATACACATTTTTATTCATGTACATGACCTACTAGTTAGACAACTTGCGTATGTATGTGGTATGCTCCATTACAGCCTGCATACATCGGGTTTGATGCTCAAAAAATAAAAAAATGTGTCAAGTTTCCATGCCATGTCACGAGATCTATGATCCTTGACCTTACATATACTGGAAATTCTCTGACTTGACCCTTCTATTTTGTTTGGAGGATATAAATTGATCCATATCCAAGCCTTGAGGTATCATCATCAGAATGAGAGCAAATATACTCTGGAGAAATTTCACCTCAACTAAACCTGCATCCCTTTGTCCTTGAAAGTATGAACTCTTGTGTTCAACCCCTAATCTCTTTCTATCTTGTGATGGAGAACTTCATTGACTCCAACTTGTGATCTTGCCTTTATAGAGGATTGAAGTGGTGGAGGCCCAACTGGAAAATTAAGCTTGATCCTATTGTACTTCAAATTCTTCCATATGTTCCAAATTTCTCCTTCCTCATTTGGAAATAATCCTATTTCTTCTAGTATAGGAATTTAAATGGATGGATTTGGAAATGACCCTATTTCTTCCAGTATAGGAAGTTGAATAGATGGAGAGAAATATTTTTTTTTGTGTTGTTTCTACTACCTCTAAGTATGTCATTTTCTTTTTTTGTGCCAATACTTCAAATATCTTTGGCGTGGCTCTTGACCCTTCACCCATGGATTTAACTATTTTTTTAAGATACGATCCATGGACCTGCTATGGATTGGATCATGAAGATTTCAATGGCCCAAAAGATGCCATGTACCCTTTAGGTGTCATAGGGTGCGTAGATTTCTTTATGGGCTTCTTTATTTTTGCAACTTGCCATTATTCCTCCTTTTCTTGCTTATGGTGTTATTCCTCTTGGTTTGAATTACAATCCTTCACAAAATGGCCATATTCATGGAAAAAAATTCACTTAAATGATAGTTTCTTGTAATCAAGTGTTTGTGTATGGCTTTGGTTATCCAATCTGAGGAGTACTTCCTTTAGGAGTCCCTTTTCTAGATAAACTTATACACATATTCTAGCACAAGAAAACATATGATCTTTTGGTTCGGATCTGTCTATATATCAACCTAGAGAGTTCCCTATACTTCTCATGGTGTCTTCATTCCAATAATGCAATGGTAAATGAGGTAAACATACCCAAACTGGAACAACTATAGGAATCTCTTGCTTTGGATTAAATTCGACTTTCAAATGATTCAAATACATACTAATATAGTGGGAAAACCCCCTATAGACTACACTAGGGTTCAATCGTGCAGACAGAGCTAACCGTATAAAGTTTCATACTTTTAACAACTATCCCGATAATACCCCACATTCATGAATAAAATACAAAGTATAAGGATCCGGTAGTCTTACCTTAAACTCTGCGTCCGGTGTCGATCCTTTTGCATTCAGTCGCTTCTCGACTGCAAGTCTCCTCCCAAGGCTGACCTGCATTCACAAAAAGACAAACAAGAAACTACGAAAATGCATCTTATATATGAATTAGTGGGTTAGATATCATAACAAAATGTAAATTAAACATAAAGATTGAACACATCATATGGCGGGATGGAAAGGTACTTATTTATATTAATCTCACAAAGTCACTTACAAAATGAGATCGACGACTGCTCCTCGAACCCAGTCCTAGGATCCTCTTCACCAAGCTCCAACTGCTTCCATGTATCCTTCTTCTCTCACACTTCTCTCTAGAGAATGGACATAGGCTTATGAATAAGGAAAAAGGAAAGAATAGGGAATTCTGGCTCAAAAATCACAATGTGGCTGCAAATTCTTGGGGCAAGGGGGGAAAGTGAAATGGGCAGAGTTTCACTATTTCTATGTTTTTTTTTGGAATGAGACTCCAACACCTCATTTTATATGACAAAAGGATGGTTATTGGGTTAGGTGACGGGCTATAGGCGGTGGATTAGTTGGGAAACTACCCAATAGCCCGTAATCTCAACAAATCCCTTGTAACGTTTTATTTTTTGCAACTTTTGTGGGCATACGTGGCTGTAATAGTGCATCTAGCATACGTACGTGGTCAATAGTGGTGTTGGGCACGTACATCTTCAAAAATATTGTTTTTAAGAAGAGTTGTTCAATGTTGTCTTGGAAAAAATAGTAAGTAAGATGGCCTGATGCCAGGTATGCATGTATGGTGAAATTTAGGGCTATAAAAGATGCCCCTAATGTGTGAGGTTAGAAGAGCATCTTATGGCCGAAACACATTAAAAAGCTTCACCAATGTACGAAGCGATTGAGCCCGGGACCAGAGTTCGGGAGGTGTCATCTGCAAAATAACAATTGTCTCACCGAGGCAGGCATACCCATGCTCGGGATGAAATAAATCATGGATTCCAATCAAATACACTTTAGATTCATGTCATATAACTATATAAAGTGTAGCCGCAAGCAATACACAGCAGATCTACATCCAAAAATAAAAGATATACTTGTATAGTATCCATCTTCAAGAAGCCAACGATGCCTGATGGCTGGAGATGAGGTATTCAAAGCTCGAGAAACAACTTCAAGATCTTAAAAACTCGGGTAGGAGTGTAATATGAGTGTATGACTTCACTACCCAGAGGTCTTCGACGGCTCGTCAGGGAACAAACAAGAGGATCTCGGTGATCAGGCAAAGAACTCCATTGATTTCAAGCAAAGATTTGATTGGACTTTTGGGATGGTCAGGCATGAGGGAAAGAGACAAATTGCATAGAGGTCGACTCAACTTGGGTAAAACTTCCCTTGGAAAATAGCATGAATGATGATCAGACTCAGGCAGCAAGACATTGACATAAGTTCACGATGCAGGAGGCAACACAAACTCTCCATATGTTTGGAAGGATAACCAAATGGAGGAGGACACAACTCTATGTTAAGATAACAACTTCCTAAGGACATATTAAATCCCAAATCTTGATGAACAAATGGAAGGATGTGCTTTGTCCAAGGACGACTCATTGTGCTGCCATAAAAAGAAAATACTTTTCCCATCCTCTTTTTGGGGTATATTTGATTTTTTTGTCTTTTTCAATATTTTTGAGAGCTTGAAAAAGAATAAAAGAATGCTAAGTTACAAAGGAGGAGTGAATGTCGCAAGCATACTAGTTCCAAGCACAAGAAACACACTAATGCTCATAGCAAGGAGACATGTGCAGGAAAAAGGACACTCAGGAAAATTCCTCCATGGGTCAAAGTGTCAGATCACAGAGGCAAACTACTACAAGGATTGCGTATAAGGCATGCTTCAAAGGTTCAGTTGAGAGGAACATGGAGCCGACATTAGGCCAAAAAACACAGGAATACAAATGTGATTAGCAGGACACGATGAAACCCCCTTCAATGTGTTTTTTACGAGCCCAGAGAAGGTAATCTTGGTGGTTTTTCATTTTTAGAGAGTCTGAAAAAACATAAAAGAAGACTCCACTGGAGTACCTTTTTCGAAGATAGTCTAGTTGGCTCAAAAAAGGGATAAACTAGCACCTAAAAGATGTCTATTTGAAACCATTTTAACGAGTGTGACAAAGACAAGATCACTAGGCAATCTTTTCAATTTTAAGGAGTCTAAAAAGAGCTTAACTATGGAATCGCTGCTTTTTTCTAGATTTAGTCTCCTTAGCCTGAAAAAAATGATATTTACTGAGGAGAACTCTCCCGGTGAGACGAATCTCCCGAGGTGTACCTTTTTCCTCCTTAATCTACATGCCGGAAAAAGGGATAAACTCATGCAAGTAGATGTTTTTCTGAACCAATTAACGAGTGTGAAAGAACAAGGTCACTCGACGATCTTTTCAATTTTAAGGAGTCTGAAAAGAGATTAACTATGGACTCTGTTAGCACATAATCATGTAGGGGGTTCTCTCCTGAAAGAAGTGTCCCCTTGGGCAAAGAAAGAGATTCGAAAAACCCATTTTTCCAAATTTTGGAGGGTGGGCGCGTCATTTTAATGAGCAGGCAGTTTCGGACGGCCAAGATTTGCCCGCCCAGATCTGCGGTTGAGGTCTTATTCTGGAGCCCCCTCACCATTATGCCTTTAATGGGGGGGTTTCCAAAATTGGGCATGCATCTCTCAAATGGTCAAGATCGAGGCGCCTAGATCAACAGTGCTCAAGCAATTCCGAACCCCCTCTCCCTTTCTGCTTTTAATAAGGGGGGGGTTTGGAATGGTGTGGTATTGACATGGGGCCCCCTTCCTATCATGTCGCCTTCTCTACCAATCGTCCCCTGCAATCTGTTCTCCATTTGACCGCGTGATGGGGCCCGTTCCCTTTGGCCCCTCTTCATCCTTCGACATCTGTCCCGCTCCCCTCCACGTTAGCCTCCCATAAATAATGTGTCCCCGATTACCATTATATCCCATCACCTTCCCCCCTTCTTCTTGCCATGTGTCTCACCCTTTTCATTTCCGTGATCACTCCCTTTCCCCTTTCCATGCCAAGCATGCCATATCCTCCACGACCTATCCATTAGACCATTCGGTTGATCCAAGTGGCACCATGAGAATACCTCCACGTCCCAGAGGGCAGAGTTGACCCAAATTGTTCCTGATCCCAAGGAAGCAGTTATTCAAGTTGTTGGAGGTGGTTAGACATCATCTCCGCCATAAATGGAAAGTCCGGCAAAGGATTAAAAGCATGTCGATTCATTTGCAAGACAGTCAGGAGTCTGATTGTGTCTGTCATAAGTGCACGATCGTCTAGAGTCTGCATGCGTAGACTGCCAGAAGACATGCAGACGCAATGTTTTAAATGTAGTGTCTCGTTTTCACTGTTGTTGTTTTGTTTTGGGTATATGTAGGCATTTTCGCCATTTTGTAAAGGATCGATGGTAGAGCACAGATCCTGATTGTAAAGCTTTAATCCAGCCTCTGGTTCTCTGGTTATAGAAGAACATTTGAGACTTCTTGTTTAATGGAAGCCAGCTTCTTCTTTTCCCTTTTTCTCTGAATCTAAGATCTCGGGCATGAATGATCTAGTCGGGTGTTGCATTGCTATATTATGTAGGTTTGATTTTATCAGTTCTGCAATCTTCTTAGGTTCATTTTGAAGTTGTTCAGCTCTGAGTGGATCTCATAGCCAAGACTTTTCCTCTTTTGTGAAGGTTGTTGGAAGACCTGACGTCTAGAGCAGACTTTATTTCCCCTCTCTCTCCCCACTTACTCACCATTATCATTATTACTGGCTTAAGTTACGTCAAGACCTCATGTGTCACTGTTGTTCCAACCCATTTTTCTGAGTTAGAACGATACTGTTCCAAGTTTACTTCCATCCGATCACCCCTTTATAAACAAACGTGATATAAACTGATGGGTGTTGGGCTCTGCTCCTACTACAATCCAGGAGTGACTTCTATCGCCAATATTTCTGGCGCCCTTGTCGGGGACGAATTTGAAGATTTTCCCTGGGATTGAATGACATTGAGCCTCTGATTCTAAAGGTGCATCAGGCATCAAATCCCTTAAAGATTTCTACTGTGCACCTGGTGACTCCACTGTGGTGACTCCAAGGTTTCCACATCACTGTTTCAGTTGCGGCTACTTTAGCACGCCTGAAAGCTGACCCAGAGGAGATTTCTCGAGAAGGTTTCATCAACTTCTTTCTCAGTCGGAGAAGCTTCCTGGGGTAACAACAACGTAAGATCTAGTCTTTGATGGTGAACAAGGACCAAACATATTCAAAGCTGTGAGTCTTTCACCTAGCGACTCCATGATTCGAGGATCGATTGGCGACTCCGCTGGTTTGAAATGGAGAAAATCCTAGCTCAGAGGTTTGCTCCTTTTAATTTTTCTACTATTCCTGGTTTTCCT
This sequence comes from Picea engelmannii, assembly GCA_009831015.1. Classification (NCBI taxonomy): domain Eukaryota; kingdom Viridiplantae; phylum Streptophyta; class Pinopsida; order Pinales; family Pinaceae; genus Picea; species Picea engelmannii. Next base: position 258,536 of record ML790100.1, on the reverse strand, counting down.
AATGATGTCCCTTCTCTGGATGAATGGGGAGATTATTTGCCCAGATTTAGGGAGCACGAAGAGGACAACCCTGCTCAGCATCTCTGTGAGTTTCATGAACTCATGCACCAGTGGGAGATACATCACGAGGATGTATTATTGAAGATGTTCATGTTCTCGTTAGCAGGGGATGCTCGTGAATGGTATCACTCTTTACCCCCCGCTAGAATTTCCTCACTCAGTGAATTTCATGTAGCATTTGACAGGCGCTATCAAAAGATGTATTCCTCTAAGTTTATTTGTCATAGTTGTTGTGAGGAATGTGAGGACATTGAGAAATATATGGTTGTGTCTCTTGGAGGTTATGAGGATGGGAGAAGATATAGGAACGAGGACCCTGGGAAGGAGGAAGATGCTTTGGGTGAAGCTTGGGAATTGGTAAAATCCCTCTCTGCCCGACTGGATAGCTTGGAAGTTAAACGTTATGGGGAGGTGTTTCCAGCCTTTGAAGAAGATGCTCTTAGTATCTCTACAATGGATGATGATGAATACCCCAGGGAGGAAGAAGGTTCTCTAAGTAGGCTGATGGAGCGGGTGAAGTCTCTCTCTGCCCGACTAGAAAGGTTGGAATCTGAAGACAATGTGGAGGATTTTCTAGTCCTTGAAGCAGATGTTCTTGACCCCCCTACTGATCATGAGAGCATTGAATATTTCTGCATGGTAGAGGCCTTTCCATCTGCTCCTGACATGCCTGTTGTCCCAAGCTTTGATTCTTATTTAGAAGAGGAGCAGCAGAGCCTCGCACCGCAGTTTGCTAACCAGAGGAGAAGCCCACCTGCATATGACAACTACGAATCAGATTCTGAGCTAGATATGTGGGATTTTCAGGGACAAACTTCAGAGCCTTATCCTCTATTCATTAAGCAAGAACATTGCAAGGAAACAGCCATCCTGAGCAGCAGTTGGAAGAGCAGATATTTCCCATGGTCCCTATTTATGATGATTATGAATCTAATCCATGGGAGAGTTATGAGGAGCGAGAAGAGGACCAAAAGGGGGTGTTGTTTACCACCTGCACAGAGGTCACCAAGCAGCCATTTGAAGAGCATAGCTTTCCCATGGGTCCTATTTATGATGATTTTGAATCTGACCTAGGGGAAGAGCAAAGAGAAGAGGAGAAAGAACCAGAAGAGCAGTTGAGGGCACATATTATCTTCTATCCGGAGCCAGTCAGAAAGCAGCCACCGCTTGAGATCAGTGAGCCTACGTTAGTTTCCCACCCACCTGTGATTAGCAGAGATATTCATCCACAAGTGAATAACTGTATAGCAGAGGAGGATGCATGTCGCCCATTTTTTAGAATTTTCCACTGGTCCTATGAGCCTGTGGAGGAATACATGGAGTTGTATTTCCTTCACAACTTGGAGCCACTCTATTTCATGTCAACTTCAGCCTGTGAAGAGGATTTGAAGAGTGTAACCATTATGCTATCACGATTACACCATCTGTTGATGATCATCGATAGAAAGAAGGATCTTTTATTCAAGAAGTTGCTTGAATGGCTATGGTGGAAGTTTGCTTTCACCTAGCCTCCATGTAAAGAATTTTACTAGTCTAGGACTGTACATAAATAATCTCTTTTGAGCATGTACATTTATTGTTTCTCTTTTACTTTTACTTTTCGGCCTATATTTTTAGCAGGGTGTTTCGCCAGACTCCATAGCCCAACAGCAAGGCACTAAAGTTGAAAAAGAGTTCTCGGAAACCAACAGGGGGCGTGTCATCCCCCATGGAGCCTAATGTTAGCACATAATCATGTAGGGGGTGCTCTCCTAAAATAAGTGTCCCCTTGGGAAAAGAAAGAGATTTGGAAAACCCATTTTTCCAAAGTTTGGAGGGTGGGTGAGTCATTTTAATGAGCAGGCAGTTTTGGACGACCAAGATCTGCCCACCCAAATCTGCGGCTGAGGACTTATTCTAGATCCCCC
>ML790100.1:197091-244398 GCA_009831015.1 Picea engelmannii | reverse complement strand
GGGTTGTGGGTTATCAATCATCGAGACCGTGGATGCCCATGATGAAGGGTCAGGCCTGGAGAAGGATAATTGATCAATGGTCATGATTCGACCCTCGTGTGGAAACAACAAGACCTGAAAAACTGTAGCAACCACTGCATGCATGGAATATGTCCAACTCCTTCCTAATAGGAGGTTGTAGTCGAGAGGTGCATCGACCACTTCAACTTCGACGCACACGGTCTTCCCTCCTAACTGCGCAGGGAAAGAAGGGATGATTCCATGTGGTCTAAAAGAACGACTGTCGAAATCTGTAAGAAGAGTAGGTGAAGGAGAAAAAATAGGTTGGTCAATGGCCTTCTAACAAGCCAACGACATCACGCATGTCGAGGCACCCTCATCAACCACCGTACGAAAAATATTCTGGGTAAACGTTTTCGTGGTGTAAGACACTACTATCTGAAATGCAACATGATATGGGAGACGAGGCTTCAAGTCGGTTGTATCAAGCATGATAGTTCCTACATTACATGTCTTGGCGGATCCTAAGGCAGCTAGCAAGGCCTTTCTTTGTGAAGGGCAGCTCTGGAGGACCTCCAAAGCAGAAATCACGCAAGGGGTTTGTGGCAAATCCTCCACCACAGAGTAGTTTTGGGCGGCCCTCGCATTTGGATTATTCGAAGCCTTCTTGAATGCCTCTTTCGAGATGTGTGTCATTGTTTCTCCCATCATTCTCTCAATCTGGAGAGGAGTAGATGGGTTTTCGTCTTCTTTACCCTTTTTAGAAATACTTGGCATTCCGTAATCGTGTACCCTAATAGCTATGTGAGCTTCACCTTTCAACATATAGATATTCGAGGTCGAGGGATTACTAGACAATGAAGGGGGTCCCTGACTTCCCCCATCTACGTTCACAGAGGATTGAGTTAAATTTTTCCCATGAGGAAATGGGTTCGTTAACACTGCAGGTTGTTGTTGCGCCAATAATTTTTGGGCTTCCACGAGTCGAGGGTACAGGTGAGTCGGGTGGTCTTCCGTGCAAAGGTTACACAGATACTTCGACTTATTTCTCTCTGTGTTTCCCTCGCCAAGATTATTGGTGGGTTTCTTATGCCCCTTACCCTTATTTTTTCATTTCTTCTTCCCGTTAGCCTGCTAGTTGGCCTTCGGGTTCGTTGATTGCACACTGTGTACATCCGACGTCTCAGTAGGGGGAGAAGCCAAACTAGAGGTTTGGTTGGATGTTGTTTGTTGTATCGACAATTGCTCCAATTGATTTGACAGCTGATCAGCGGGATTCGCTTGTGTTGAACTGACAATGCCATCAGAATGTGGTCTAGAATTTTGTTTGGTCTTGTCAAGTATAGACCTCAGTGCATTTGGAAAAATTTCGTAAAGTAAACTAGACTAAGAGTAAATCATCTCTAGTTGTTGAGCTCTCATTATCGATTCTTCTTCTTATAAGACCCTCGACGTTGCTACGTCTTTAGATAACTGAGGGACCAAAGACTTGATGAACCACTCCAGTAGGAAATCCGGTAGGATTGGTGCCTTTATCAAACTCTTTCGGTGTCTCCATTCTCGGGTGTGATCAGATATATGGTCCACCTTTGTCTGCTCAAAGTTGGCCAGCAATTCGGTGTCAGCATCATATCTTATAGGTAATTGAAAATGGTTTAAGAAAACCATTGCCAATTCGCCAAAAGTAGAGTATCTTGAGCGATCGAGCTCGATGTACCATTTCACGGCACTCTCAATGAGAGTGCATTGAAACAGACACAACTGTATGGAGTCGTCTTTCAATGAGTTGGATGAGCACCATAGGTGAAAGGTAGTCACATGATCACCTGGATCTTCATTAGGTTTGCCTTCAAACTTTGGAATGTCCAAGGGTAACTTGGTCGGCATAGGAGGTCAACATGGATCGTGATAGATTGGGTCATTTAATAGTCTTGAGAAGTCTAGCAAATGCAAAGTTTCCAGAAACGATATCTTAGGTTGTTGAATATGTACAGGAGGATAGGGGCATGGGTTTTGGCTGGTACTAGGTTGCTAGGAAAAGTTAGGTTGTTGGCTTGGGTTCTGGTAAAATCCATGGCCTAGGCTAGCATTCGGATACTACGCTTGTTGAGATGTCATCGGCTGACTCCCGTAATAGGACGTTGAGGGTTGGGAAGGGATTGCTCCCGACGTTGTGTTCCAAAGGTTTTGGAAAGGGTTGCCCCCTGTCGATCCGACGGGCATAGGTACTGATTTTTGCCCGAGGTTCCATTGACCATGCAAGGGGTTGTCCCCGGTCGGCATCCCTGACGAGGGAACTGATCCATGCCACAAATTCCAAGGTCCTTGAGAAGTGTGTGCACCATGTGCAGGAATAATACCCTACGCAGGATTTTGTGATCCAAAACCAAGGTTTCCCTCGGCCAAGATGGCAGTTGACGAGAATGTGTTGTTACCAAATGCGTCGAACAAAGAGAATGACAAAGAACACACTGGTGTGGTACTAGAAGAAGGTCCTTGACTACCTACTCCAAATGAGTTGTAGTTCATGTTCGGCCAGGCGGGTTGCTGAGAAGCATGACCGAGCGAGGGGGACAATGGAGGTATATGACCCCCGCCATAAGGGAAAGCATTATAGGGGGCTGAGGTGCCCCTCATGGACCCTTACAGAGGATATTTTGAGCTCCCTTCCCCCAGAACCATGGTCTGTAGGGTGGAGTAGGTGAGGACCGAGTTCGTATCAAAACCAGGCATCCCATATGAAAACGAAGGGCATGTCGCACCTTTCATGAAAGGTGTCGTGATCGCCGCCATAGACGGAATCTGACCACTGCCCAAGGTAGAGGTGATCGAGACCATAGTGGCCCAGACCTACGAAGGTGAGTTAGGAGGCGGAACACCCCCAGTAGTGGTAGTCATAGAGGGAGTATGAGGACTCCCTGATGAAGTAGCAACATTTTCTTCCATCGCTGCTTGCAGGACTATCTGACGCTCGTGATGCATTACCCTTGGAGGGGCAAGTTATATCAAAAGTGGAACTGACAAGTCAATGATCAGAGCGTTGTATGGACCGAGAGATTCTACTCCAAGGTCAGAAATAGTCGGTTCCTCCAGATACGAGTGTTCTCCTCTCAGAGTTGGCTCAGGTACAATTTCCTGTGGCCTAGTCACCTCAAATGACCCTTCCTGGAGGTGGTGGCTCCAAGTTAACCGGTGGTAGGCCCAAAATCCTTCACGACCGACGGAGCTCTTGATCTTCCACTGTGAGAAAATCAACGACACACTAAGGATTTTCTAATGCTGAAGACCAAAACACACACTAGAAAATTTACTATGAGATATAGCAAGCAAACCACTATAACTAGTTGGAAGAACAATTACACTAGCCAACACTAGAGAAACATACTGGTGCAAGTGCAACTCGAACACGGAATCACCCTCCAGGTATACTCTGCAAAGTGTGGCCCAATGTCTTTCTTAGGTACCGCGGTATACCCCCACAGTCACCTGTGTAATTCCCTAAGAGAAAGGCAACTAGGTTGCCAGCTCATGAACAATTACCAGGCGGGTACAGTCAACAGTCGGGTGGACCGTAATGAGCAGGGTATCAAGCTCGAAACCTATCGAGGGTATCGAAAAAAAGTGTTCTGGAAGATGACTGAGGACATCAAACGGATTTGAGACCCACGAAGCTCCGTGGAAAATGCAATCAATGGAATCCCAAAATAAGTCCTCTATATGCATTCCCCACTACGCTTGGTCCGACTTTGGAGGGGTTATCTTTTCTACCTTTCCGCACGTGACCTCGTGTTTAACCCTTGTGTTAGAGGGGGGTCCCGGATAATTTCCATGTTACTGGACTTCTACACTCCCTAGAAAATACTCGTATTTTTGTTTTGTAGCCTTGAAGAGTTTCCTCTCCAACCTAAATCAAGGTTCTAGCCTAGTCTAGTTAATGGACCCTACAAACATAAAGTCTGATTAATTTTAATTAATCGTTAATTTTAAGTGGTTTATATTAATTCAAAGGAATGAAAATGAAACTGGTGGTGTTTGTAAGGAGACGGAAGAGAAGAACAAATGTTGGAAATAAAATTACTTATTTTTCAAAAGATTTGCAAATTGAAAACTCTTTAACCAACTTTTCTAACTAAATTCCTTTCCAAGATATTTTAAAAGAAAAAACCTAAAACTGTATTTTGCTCAACTACGAGCTACTTAAAGTCCTAAGTATTCAGTAAAAAAATTAAGAAATCACTCTTCTTCCTGACGAATAAAGACAATTAACCTAACTCCTTAACCAAACAAGAAAATGAAATTTTTTATTTTATTTTATGCTTCAAAATAAGAAACTTGAAAATGAATTCTTTTCTTTTCTTCTAAAGCAAGTAAAAGGGAAAAAAGCGGACAAGGCAAGACCAAAGAAACTGACTTCTGGTCTACTGTAGATCGCAGGGAGTCACTGAAGGAACCAAAAAGGCTAAAACAAAAAAGACTCACAGACTCATCCAAAACCCTTTCAACAAAAACACAAGCAATCTTGAAAGATAAGGGAACTGACGTCAAGCCTAGACTTAAAGACTGTAACTGCAGAGACCAATACTAAATCAAGAAACCCCTGAGAAGTTATACTTCAATCAGGAAAGAGGATGACTGCCTCTTCTTAAGAAAAAGGCTTCTTGATACAGGCACGCTACTGACACTTAAGCAGCCTGTGTATGTACGCGGGTTTTCCAAAGGTAGGGTGCATATGTACACGTGCAGACCCACTGCAGGCCGCGTATACCTCTGTAACTTCTCAAAAAAAAGAAAACTAACAATCAAGCTGACCAGGCAGGGAGTACTGGTATGGAAGACCAAAATCCCTTGAAGACTCAACAACTTACAGAGAACTCAAAGAGGTAATTAAACCAATTAAAATACCCAAAGACATCCCCTAAAAACCCTAGAGGCTCCCTAGTATGGTCGCCAATTCTGCTATAGTGGGAAACCCTCCTATGGACTACAATAGGGTTCAATCGTGCAGGCATAGCTAATCGTCTAAAGTCTCCTACTTTTAACAACTATCCTGACAATACCCCACATTCATGCATAAAATACAAAGTATAAGGATCTAGTAGTCTTACCTTAAACTCTGCGTCCGGTGTCGAACCTTTTGCGTTCGGTTGCTTCTCGACTGCAAGTCTCCTCCCAAGGCTGACCTGCATTCACCAAAAGACAAACAAGAAACTACGAACATGCATCTTATATATGAATTAGTGGGTTAGATATCATAACAAAATGTAAATTAAACATAAAGATTGAACACATCATATGGCGGGACGAAAAAAGTACTTCTTTATATTAATCTCACAAAGTCATTTACAAAATGAGATCGGTGACTGCTCCTCGAACCCGGTCCTAGGTTCTTCTTCACCAAGCTCCAACTGCTTCCACGTATCCTTCTTCTCTCACACTTCTCTCTAGAGAATGGGCATAGGCTTATGAATAAGGAAAAAGGCAAGAATAGGGAATTCTGGCTCAAAACTCACAATGTGGCTGCAAATTCTTGGGGCAAGGGGGGAAAGTGAAATGGGCAGAGTTTCACTGTTGCTATGTTGTTTTTTGGAAATAGACCCCAACACCTCCTTTATATGACAAAATGATGGTTATTCGGTTGGGTGATGGGCTATAGGCAGTGGATTAATTGGGAAACTACCCAATAGCCCGTAATCTCAACGAATCCCTTGCAACTTTTTATTTTTTGCAACTTTTGTGGGCACACACGGGCTGTAATAGTGCAGCTAGCATATGTATGCGGGCAGTAGTGGTGCAGGGCGCGTACATCTTCAAAAATAGTGTTTTTAAGAAGAGTTGTTCAATGTTGGCTTGGCAAAAATAGTAATTAAGATGGCTTGATTCCAGGTATGCATGTATGGTGCAATTTAGGGTTATAACACATACCTTTGGTACCAAATAAATACAACCCACTCTTGAAAATCAAATGTCTAGCTTCCTTGCTTTCAAACAAGAAGGCATAAAATCCTTTCCCACATAAGAAATGGGTTAAATTGCCCTTGAATATAACCTACCAATTTTTCTAGATTCATATTGCTACCACTCTTGGGGATGGACATATCCCAATGAACCACGGACAATTAAACCGCGATTTGTGATAGCCAAGGCCATATTGTATGAGGTTGACGTAGGAAGGGGGATTCTACCACCTCGAGGTTAAGTTCAAGGATGCTACTACCTATAGCACCTCTTTTCAATTAGGGGGTTGATTTTAATATTTTGGTTCCAAGAGTACCACTTGTCAAGGCCATGATTTTCAAAGAAGTTTCAATTTTCACCCCGCCCCCAAAAAAAAGGGGGGGTGATATTAGGAGCACCACTTTTCGCTTCATGGGTTGATTTTAAGGTTTTCGTTGCAACGATGCATGTTGTTGAGGTCATTGTTTCAAAGAAGTTGTAATTTTGACCTCGAAAAAAAGGGGTTTTTCTCTTGGCACCACTTTTTGTTTTGAGGGTTGATTTTAATGGTTTTGTTGGCAAACATTACAAGGTTGTTAAGGCCATGGTTGTAAAAAGTGGATGTTTTAACCCCCCCAAAAAACGGTGCTACTAGTAGCACCAATTTTTGAAATGGGGGTAAAAATAATGATTAAATGTGACCTCTAAAAAAGAGAGAACTTTGGAGGGTTCTTGTCAAGCCGGTAACTATGTTCTTTATTTCTTATTATTCAATTGAATTAACACTGCATCTTCATAGACTTTCACCTCCAAAACAAGTGCCCCTTTCAAAACTTGAGACGATATAACATCCTTAGAGTCTCTTACCTACTTGTCTTGTATCTCCAACTCAGAAAAAGAGACTTCAACTACCCCTTCCAAGCCTCTAGCATCAAGATTATAATTTGGGACCCCAACCATAGAGAAAAGCATGGAATTTTGTTGAAAATCAACCAAGCGAGAACCTCCAAAAACATGAGTAGGAGAATTACCATCATTATTGTCATTACACATGAATTGTTCACCTCTCAAGGGTCCCATAAATATCCAACCCCATTTCACAAGAAATCTTATTTTACAAGACCAATAACTAGCAATTCATGTATTGGAATTTGTTACATTTTGTCATGCACTTGATTGATCCTTTGAGAATGCCTCCACAAGTCCACCACTTCTTGGTGTGACTTGAAGACAAGACTTAAGGAGAGGGGCTCCACTTTGTAATCAACCTCGTCTAGGTCTTTCATAACCCTAAGAATTACTTAACCCCATAATTTTGAAACCCTTGACAAAAATATCAAACATGTGGAAACCCTACAAAAGAGTTTGAGATGAACACCACTTCCATTTAACTTGTCCTATCCTTAATAATATAAAACATAACTTTAAACCATTTCAAAACTTAACTATTCTTCAAGATCTCATCCCTTACCAAAACCATAATGATCTTGGAACTTTAATTTCCATGTTCAAATATAAAGAAAGTATATTTAGTACGATTCCCATTGAAAATGATAATGACCATGGTACTTCATTTTCACTATGTTTGAGTATAAAATAGCATTCTAAATGATATTTAGTATCATTCACTTCAACATCATCATTATTCATTATTATAGATTAGAAATGAACAACAATAAGAGTTACAAATAGTGAGTTGAATAAATATAGTTCACATGGTTTTTATGCACCTAGGGTATTTCCACCTCTGTGTTAGGGTAGCACTACATCCATACACACAATATAACACGTACTCTATGAGCAATAGGCGTAGTCTAAATCTTTTACGTTTTTTACTTTTTTTCGGCAACTACCACCAAAATTCAAGAATCCCACAATGCCATTGTTGAAAAAAACACAATTTAACACTGCTCTTCATTCTTATTAGAAAGAAAGAGGGAACACTACAGGAGTGTTAGTTCCTATATCCTAAGATTGGTTTCCATGGAACTTACTCTATAGACAAAGGGCAAGCTATTTTCACTAGATGTGCAGCGTAGGGAGGGAGCGAGCCCACCACTTACCATTTCTTTCTCATTTCGCGGGATTAGTTACCATTTGAATAAGAACGTCCCCTTTCCCTTTTCCCTTCCAGTCCAATGAGAAGCAGAGGAACAATTATCCAGAGTTTATTTCGGATTGACCTGAATATCCCATTCTCCTTTGCTTGAAGAATACAACATTTCCCGCATTAGGAAAGAAAGTCTTTACAAATAATCCCTCTTAAAATCTTAGTTCTGTAACATTTGTAGTCTCTGATCATTCTCCGACAACTTTTTGGCAGGATCGATGGGAGCAAGCTCTCCTTTGCCAACAATGAAAGCCGTATTTATGAATGCATAAATCAATTCAACACCCTAAAAAACCCTAAGGCACCCAAAATATGTATGTTGAACCAAAAAAATATGTCATTCCAACTATTTTTCTAACACCATGGTCGTAATAACATTCTATCAATATAACTCCATATTATAATCCCATGTTTTGATTCCCTGCGTTAAAGTAAGACTTTGATTCTTTTATCACAAGTTCCAATCATAATCACAACTTCAAATAATACCACTCACAATTACCAATTTAAGCAAACATGACTTTGTTTGAATGAACAATGTCCAAAACCAATATAAAGTTCACAAAGAATGTAGTTTTACATATAAAGCAATGAAACGCAATCCATACATATCCAACCAAGCCCTAATTCTCAAATATATTTCTAAAATAAAATAAAATTATATATAATAATAATAATAATCTATTTTTAAGGTCACGGCCAAGCCAGCACACATACCCTCCGCCTAGTGATTTGACTAGTAAAGTCTACGAAGGTATACATACCCTTCACCCCCGGCCCACTCAGGCTATATATATATATATATATATCTTCGACCCAAAGTAAACTCCACTTTTTTAAGTTTTTTATTTTTTTCAGAAGATTACCACCAAAATCCAAGAATCCTACAATGTTATTGTTGGAAAAGTCACAATTTAACAATCAATTCAGCACCCTCAAAAACCTTAAGAAACCCATAATATGTATGTTAAACCACTAAAATATATCATTCCAACTATTTTCTAATTTCACAAAACTCATTGGAAAGATAAAAACTTAAAAAGTTTAGAATAAATTTTAACAATAGACACCATAATCGTAATTACATTTTATCAATTTAACTCCGTATTATAATCCCATGCTTTGATTCCCTCTCTTTAAGAAAGACTTATTCTTTTATCAAAAGTTCCAATCATATCTAGAAATCTATAATTTAATCACAACCTCAAATAATACCACTCACCATTAACACCAATTTAATTTAAGCAAATATAACTTTGTTTGAGTGAACAATATCCAAAACCAATATAAACTCCACAAAGAATGCAGTTTTGCATAAGCAATGAAACTCAGTCCATAGATATCCAACCAAACCCTAATTCTCAAATATATTTCTACGATTAAAATAATATATATATATATATATATCCTCGACCCAAAAGTAAACTCCACCAATAACTTCGATTGGAGTAAAACTTTTCTTTCCTTTGCGTACATTTGAGTGTGATTATTATAAAAGAACATCATCCATGTGACCACCTTGCGTCTTAAATGCCCATGCAGAAAAGGACTCCAAATTTTCAAACTTTTTATGCTGTTTACCACAAATAATCATAACGGCAGCATCGGGATTTGAACTCATTCAATTCTTCTTCTGTCCCTCTGAAAACTGAAACGGTGGGCGATGAGTAATTGCAGGCTTAATATCTCTCATTCCCTCCCTGCACCTCGACAGAAAACAAAACAAAGAAAGGAAGGCAGGATCTGTTTCCAATGCAACTCAACAGAAAACAAAGAAAGGAAGGCAGGATCTGTTTCCAATGCATGCAGCCGTTGGCTTCTCACGTCTGCCATCTGGCTGTTGCGTGTTGATCACTGCGTCTGCTGTTTGTATGTAATTCCTCCTGCTTTTCTCTGCAACTGGTAGCGTAACAGTTAGAGAATATCATGTTCGCTGAACTGTGGTAAAGTTGTTGGGAGTTTTTTCACACTGGGTCATGTTCAATTTTCAAAGGAAGGGTGTTTTTTTTTTTTTTCCCTCCAAATAAGGAAATTTGAGAAATTAAGTCTCCAACTCCAAATAAAAGAAGTTTCAATTTAAAAAACAAAAAAAACAATTGAGAATATCATGAAAACAACAGCCCTTCCATACCCTGGAGAAGACCAATCACATCATAAAAAATATATAGTTTATACACATACCCGGTTGGGTTATTTTCACGTTACGTTACTGGTTTCTGAGCCAACAGTGGCAGTACTGTGTTTCTACAAATATTCTGTTGGGTTATTTTCACGTAACATTACTGGTTTCGGAGCCACCAGTACTGTGTACTTTACGGCAATCTAACGAAGCCCAATGGGCCTGCAAACGGTACAATAAAAAACAGTGCCCTACGGCAGACATGTCATAGGACAGTGTCTTATTATTATCGTTAGGTAGGTCGTGGCGTGGATGGGAAAACCTCTATTGGGATGAGCAACACGGGGAAAGGTCAGGATTATGGAAAGGTGCCCTACATATTACTGGGTGTCTTAGCACTTTAGCCCATATTATGGCTCTGCAATAATTGAGACACCTGGGTGTCTTAGCACTTTAGTCCATATTATGGCTCTGCAATAATTGGGACACCCCATGTTTCAATGTAAGCCTTTTTTATGGTGTTGGCTAAACATTTTATTTTTTGAGTTTTTTTGGGTCAGAATTCATGTGAATTTGGATAAAATTGTTATTTTCTGTTATTTAAATTATATTTTTAAATGCATAAATGGATTCAGCTTTATGAAAAATCCTGGAACACTTGGATTATGCAAACTTAGCCACTCAAATTTGCATATCCAACCCTTCATTACCTATTTCGAACAAAATCGAAACCTCCAAAAAGTAAAATGTTTAGACTACTACCAGAATTATAAAATATATTAAGAAACAAAGTTATACATAGATTTAGGTATGGAAGAACCTCTAATCTATTTGGATTGTACAATCTCCTAATCCTATATATGCAATTTTATCAATTTTTTAAAATTTCCAACCCTGCCCAAAATGATTGAAAAACACAACACAAAATTTTTCAAAATATCTAATATTTAAACTACTCCTTTGTGTTTACTATATATATGTAAACTATTTCTTTGAAAAAAATTATATATATATATATATATATATATTATTTTCAGTTTTTACATATTTAAATTCAAGGTTTTATATATGTTTTTGGTTTTTTTCCATATACATATATGGATATACATATACATATATGGATATATAGATTTCCTATTTTCAATTTTTATATATTTAAATTCAAGGTTTTAAACACATTGTTGGCTCCTTTTTCATCTATTTCTCTATATCTAATTTCAGAATTATGTATAAAAGGATATATGTTGGCTTGCCATTTTATTTCATTAGCAAAACTGCATCTAATTTTTGAATCTGGTATGTTATCATCCTCTACTTTTCTCTTTTTATATATCTAACCAACATGCTAATTAACGAGAATACTTTAACATCATCATTTTGCTTTTTGAAATTAAAAGAATTGATTTAATACTTCAAAATAAATTCTTTGATTCATGCTTCTGCTTCCTCTTCAAGAAGCACAATCTTCTAAAATAAAACAAACAAATTTTATGAAGAAACTTTTTTTCTCTTAAGAAAATAAATTTTATGAAGAAACTTGTTGTAACAGAGATGAGTTTGTGTCTATTGCCTCCTTTTTAGAGTTTGTTAAGGCTCTTTAATTATAGTTGTCAGTTTATTCATCTTTATATTTGATAAATCCAAACTTATGACTACCAATATCTACTATGTTAAACAGCATTGAATGTTATTACAGGTAATATATAAACAATTGAATTTAAATAGCTTTCAAATCCAATAACCTATAAACCATCAACCACAACATTCAATACTAAGTAAGATAAATATTATTCATTATCACATAAACAATACAACATCTTACTATCAATCAAAGTACACTGCAATAACTCTATCTTGGTGAAAATTATGTCTTTGTACAATGGGAACCATTTCACTGGATTCTCTGTCAGTTGAAGTTTGACCAGACAGTCCTTTTGGCCCAAAGTCAAAGTCTCATTTGTTAATGCCTAATGCCTATTAGAATATGGTCGTTAAAATTTATTATATAGATTGAACAATTATGGGTGCCATAAAGACACATGGTGTGCAATTCTTATGTATATTTGAGAAATGGTGGAAATCTTTCCGTGCTGACAACCCACTAAAACGACGTGTTTGATTACAGCAGCGACATCGATAACACTTCCACCAAATCACATAAAAAGCTGCCAACTTTGTTGGCCATTCCACTTTGTCTCCAAAGTGGAGAAAGGAAAATCCATTACATATGGTAGATATAATATAAATAGTTAGATGTTCACTGTGAAGATGAAATTATGCGTTTACTGTTTTGGTTCAACACAGTTTCCATTTTAAATCTTTATATCGCTGAGATAAGTTGTGAGCAATTTAGGAACTGTAGTCAATTTAAAAATATTATATATATATATATATATATATATATATATATATATATATATATATATAATATAAGCGTTAAAATGGATATTTATTGTAGGTTTTTATAATTATTTTAATTTTTTATTATTACATGGATTTTTTAAAATTCAATTTATTAAATTTACAAGCTTGTCTCATTTACCTTAACTCTAAATGCACTTCATTACTTTTGATACAATTATTTTATAATCTACTCATTACTTTTGATACAATTATTTTATAATCTACTCTTTAGGTGAAGTAATATTTGACTAAACCCTAAAGCATTGTGTTAAAGGAATTTAACTTATGATTAAAACAGAATTTCAATATAGTAAATATTCATATGCTTTAATAAGAATATTTGCTAAAATAAGAATGGATCTCTCAAAGGTGTTGGACAAATCCTAAAATGTTACAAGATGAAATAATTTTGTCATCTTTGTGATACTAAGAGGGTAGATGTTGAAAAACAGTGTATCTTAAAATGTCCTACATATGTCTAGTGATCTTCATAATTTGTTAACTCAACAAAACAGAGTAATTTATGAAAACTTATTTTCAATCTTTTCAACCATAAAAATAAAATGTTAAAGAAAACAAATTAATTCCTTTATTTATTTTTTATGGTTGATACACTAAAGTTAGTCACAATGGATGGTAATCAAAATCATCATGTCTTCCTAAAGTTTCTCCAAGTGGCTCTAAGCTTCCTTAGCTACCTCATTTCACTATAGAAGACCTTGTTCAATGTCCATCACTTCTTCTGGACTAAAAGTAGGAATGTTAGGAGGATTTTCTCTAGTTACTTCTTATAGCTCCTTTATTGTATCAAATTGTAACTATGTTTGCTCCCGCATAATTTTCCAATATTGAACTTCTTGATGTAATTGCAAAAGTTTGATGCTCAATTCTTGCAGCTGATCAACTTTCTTGTAGAGTTTTCTCTTAGCTTATTCACCTTCTTCTTGTACTTCAAGAGCATAATTAATGAAATTTGTGACCATATATGGAGAGAATTTTAGGGGCTTTCGTTCATGGGCTAATTTTCTATGTTTTTCTTGCAAAAAAGATTTGACAATTTCCATTTTTTTTAAAACCAATTCACCCAAATTCTATAGGATAAAATTATTTTACTTTAAAATTCACCAAAAGATTCTTGAAACTACATAAAATCCTATAGTATACCCAGGGGGGCATAATATGGGGTACCTATGGAGGTACCCAAGGGGAATATTATGTATGGAGACCAATTCTAGTAAATAAGGCTCATATATGTAGTGTAGATAGGGAATAATATGGGGTACCTAGGGTGGTACCCAAGGGGAATAATAGTAGATATGTATTGTTAATATGTATGAAGGTCACTATTAGTAAATAAGGCCTAGTGTAAACATAATAAATGTAAGAGGGATTACTAGAAGGTCCTATGTAGCACTATATAAAGGGGTATGAGAAATGTAATGGGAATGTTGAGAAGTATTGTATTTTGAGTGTAGCTCATTAGGAGGTTTCCCCTTCGAAGAGGCAAGTGATCAGGAGTGGATTCATTTCTTAAAAGGATTAATTGTAAGTTGTTGCCTGATTCAGAATTGGATCCAGGAGCCAAGATGGGTCCAGGAAGGCCTAAAAATCAAAGTGCTCAAAATCTCTTCAAAACGAACGTGTGTGTAGGCCTCGTCGATACGAACCAAACACAACTTGAACGGGATCAAACAAACGTCGTATGCGAAAGATATAATTTGGCCAAAGAGACAAAATTTGTTGACTGTACAATCCGTATAGTGTTGACATGGCAACTGGCTGTACATGGCGTATGACCATACAGGTGACGTGGCAGTGATGTGTTGGCATTGATTGGGCAGTTTATGATCGATAGATGGACGAGTGATATGGTGACATGTGGCACATCCGTACGGCTGGCGTGGCAAGGCCATACAACCGTACAACACGTGGCAGTTGACTGACGTGGAAGGTATAGTGGCATGTGACATGGCAGAAACATAGGCAATTGTGTGGACTAGTCATCGTTGGACACGTGGCACTTATTTGGCGAATGTAAAGGTGCCACGTGGCCTAGTCATGGGTTGCCACGTGGAACCCATTTATCGGTTCATTTTTATTTGGAAAAAGTTGGAGTCCATCGTGGTCGAACCCATGACCTCCGGTCTGGGTGGCGAATGGTTTGGCAGGGTCCGGGCTACCAGCCCGCCTGCATTGGTACTTGGTATATAATGTGCAAAACTTATATATAAAGTGAAATGGTGGTCCCGTCGGCGAAGAATAGGGTTGGGGCCTAGGCCCCATCCCCGACGCGTTACCATGTGTCTATACCATATGCCCTTTGCCATATTTGTTCACACAAGAACCATTCCACCAGCAGTAGCCTCGATGCTTTGGCATACGACCCCACCATGTGACCCAGAATTCTATTTATGGCGCGATTTTTAGTGGGGTTAGCACCCGGTCGACCGGGCTAGCTCACCGACCAAGGTGTGTAACCAGAGGCCGAATGACAAGAGGATAACTATATAGTAAGCACGTGGAGCTCAGGCTATGGACACATGGCTACTAATGCGACCAAGGGGCCAACGGTTAAGGGGCTAGCGTACCAAACACTCAGTGCTTAGCCACTGGGAGGGTAACCACATGACCAAGAGCGCGGAGGAAGGGGGCTGCGCCCTTAATTTATGACAAAAAGTGGGTTTTTAACATTATTATATGATTTTTTATTGATTTTAAGCCTGTTTGAGGGGATTTTGGTCATTTTTGGAGGATCTTGGGCCCTTTTTGAGGCCAGATCTTTGGGGGAAGTTCGTAGTTTGCTTCCAACTTCAAGCCTATAAAAACCAAAGGTTATTGAAGCCAAAAGAGGAGGTTCAGAACAGGAAAAAACTAAAGAATTATTGAGCCAAAGCCATTTTTATGCAGGGAAGCCATTGAGGAGAGCACCTTTGCGGGCCATTTCTGGGAGCTCTGTTCATCCGTTTTCAGTGCCGTCGGTTTTGTTGGGTCCTTGAGATATGCAGAACATGCCCATATCGGTTTGTAATCCTTCTGGAACTGTTATGATGTACTTTTAAATATTTTGAACAGAAATAAGAAAGCCTCACTCATTGAGACAAAGGCCCGGAGACATAGGCGAGATTGCCAAACTCCGTTATCAATTTCTCTTGTTATGGTTTGTTGTTCTTCATGCTTATTTCCAGATCTATGTATTGCTTAATGGATACTATGTTTCCTCATTAATTCTTCCTCTTTCATTAAATTCCTAAATGGTAAAATAACTCATGCAAAATAACTCAACCATTGTCGTTAAAAGATCTTTTCGGATCAAGTGGTATCAGAGCTAGGTGAGGGTTGGTTTTTGAGTTTGCATTTTTACCAGGGAAAAACTCATCTTAGTTGAGAAAATGGCATCTAAAGAGGGACTTTCTCAAGATGAGAAGCATATGTGAAAAACTCTCTTTGCCATGTCAGAGATGGTGAAAGTGTTGTATGAAGATTACTTGGAACGAAAGAGACCGGTTCAATAGAAAACTTCAAAGAAGAACAAATGCAAAGAAGAATTGAAGGAATTTCCTTCTACATTGAAGTCAGAAAACATCTCTGAGGTATGCAGTGGAAGTCATTCATCAATTTCACATTCTTCCCATCAAGATGGTTCTTTTGGTGCATTTGAAAAACATACAAAATGTATAGGTTTGAAATTGCTAACCAAGATGGGTTATGAAGGAAAGGGCCTTGGAAATAAGGGCCAAAGTATTGTTAATCCCATAGAGGTTGTGGAAAGAACTCACTATTTAGGATTGGGATATGGTGAAGTGGATATTGGAGAATGCTCCAAAACATTGGAAGCAAGTGATGCTTCAAATGACTAGCTTAAGTCATTGCGGGAACACTTTATGAAAGGTGATGGTGTATCACTCCATGATGGTGATAGTGAATGCAAGTCATCTTCAAAGAAAATTTAAGATCAACAAGACATGTATAATGGTCATGGTTGTTCCAATTCTCTTTTTTATTATAAAAAACATAATCATGTAATCCAAAACTTGTGGAATATGTATCCTTGTACGTTTTGTCATTCACCCAAGCATTGTGTGGCCAAGTGTTGGAAGAGACAATATTTGTATAGGAATTTTATGTTAACCAGGAAGGAGACACGACATAAAGAATCAACTCCACAACGGAAGAAAGAGAAGGGAAAACAAGTTTGGATGCCAAAAAACCACTACAATTTTTGCAACAAGGGTGGACATCAAAAGGCTAAATTTTGGAAGCTTAATCTGGAGCTTCGTCCAAAGAAGGACAAAAGGATTGCACATGTACTCACCAAGGAAGAGGCCATACTAATGAAGCAAGAGGAACAACATGAAGGAAAGAAAACAATCACTTGGTTTTTCCATAAGTGGATGTCACATCTTCATTGTATTTTGCTTCCATTAATGTAATCACACATGTTGAAATGATGACCTGTTATAACGTCATTTTGAACAACATAGTGTTTTGTTTTATCCTTATGAGTATGTAATCAATAAGGTCCATTTTGTAACCTTTTGGAGGACCAAAAATTCTTTAGTGTGGAGGTGTGATCTAGGAGCCAAGCTGGGTCTAGGAAGGCCTAAAAATAAAAGTGCTCAGAATCTCTTCAAAATAGAGGTGTGCGTAGGCCTCATCAATATGAACCCTACACAACTTGAATGAGATCAAATAGACATCGTATGAGAAATATATCACGATCTATTCATTTGGCCAAACAGACAAAATTTTCTCACTGTACAGTCCGTATAGTGCTGACTTAGCAGCTGATGTACAAGATGTACGACCGTACATGTGATGTGGCAATGATGCATTGGCACTGATTGGGAAGTTGATGGCTGATAGATGGATGAGTGATATGGTGAAACGTGGCACCACTACAAGGGTGACATGTGTCACGTTCGTATGACTAACGTGGCAAGGTCGTACAACCATACGACACATGGAAGCTGGTTGATGTGGTAGGTATAGTGGCATGTGACAGGGAAGACACGTAGGCAGTTGCGTGGACCAGTCATCATTGGACACGTGGCACTCATTTGGCGAATGTAAAGGTGCCACGTGGCACAGTCATGGGCTTCCACGTGGCACCCATTTATTGGTTTGTTTTTATTTGGCAAAAGTTGAAGTCCACCGTGGTCGAACCTGTGACCTCTGGTCTGGGTGGTGAATGGCTTGGCAGGGGCTAGGCTACCAGCTCGCCCGCATTGGTACTTGGAATATAATGTGAAAAGATTATATATAAAGTGAAGTGGTGGTCTCGTCGACGAAGAATAGAGTTGGGGCCTAGCCCCCAACCCCGATGCATTACCATGAGTCTATACCATATGCCCTTTTCCATATTTGTTCACACGGGAACTGTTCCACCAGCCTTAGCCCTGACGCTTTGGCATACGACCCTTCCATGTGACCCAGACTTCTATTTATGGAGTGGTTTTTAGTGGGGTTAGCACCCGGTTTATCGGGCTAGCCCGTTGACCAAGGTGCATAATCGGAGGTTGAATGACTAGGGGCTAACTGTATAGTAAGTGTGTGGAGCTCAGGCTGTGGGCACATGGCTACCAATGTGACCAAGGGGCCAACGATTAAGGGGCTAGCGCGCCAAACACTTAGCGCTTGGCCACATGTAGGGAAACCACATGACCAAGAGCATGGAGGAAGGGGAATGCCCCCTTAATTTATGCCAAAAAGTGGGTTTTTAACATTATTGTATGATTTTTGATTGATTTTAAGCTTGTTTGAGGGGATTTTGGTCATTTTTGGAGGATCTTGGGCCCTTTTTGAGGCCAGATCTTGGGGGAAAGTTGGGAGTTTGTTTCCAACTTCAAGCCTATAAAAACCAGAGGTTCTTAAAGCCAAAAGAGGAGGTTTAGAATAGGAAAATGCTGAAGAATTTTTGAGCCAAAGCCATTTTTATGCAGGAAAGCCATTGAGGAGAGCACCTTTGCGGGTCATTTTTGGGAGCTCCGTTCATCCATTTTTAGTGCCATTAGCTTTTTTGGGTTCTTGAGATTTGGTAAAACACAACCAGATCAATTTGTAATCCTTTTTGCACTATTATGATGTACTTTTAAATCTTTTGAATAGAAATAAGAAAGCCTCACCCACTGAGACAAAGGCCCAGAGACGTAGGTGAGATTGTTGAACTCCATTATCAACTTCTCTTGTTATGGTTTGTTGTTCTTCATGCTTATTTTCATATCTGCGTATTGCTTAATGGATTCTATGTTTCCTCATTAATTCTTCCTCTTTCATTAAATTCCTAAATGGTAAAATAACTCATGCAAAATAACTCAACCATTGTCGTTAGGAGATCTTTTCGGATCATTGCCCCACCTTAAGGGTTTGATAAGAATAAAGTATATATTTCTATATTGTTATTGGATTCATTATGTGAGATTATATTTAAAGATATTTTGTACTTAACAATGGGTATCATAACACTTTCTTCGTCCATGCAAAAAAAATATTTTTTTTCTATTTTGCAGATTTTTTCGAAGAAGAAAAAAAGAGGGTAGAAACACTTAGGTTCATTCGTGTAGTTTTATATGTAAAATTTTATGAAACTGGTTGTATATCTGAGTTCCTCTCATAAAAAAATACGACTTTAAGAAAAATCATCTGAATCGAAGTTCGGGAGGCCAAGATATCGCTTATTTAAATTCAATAATTTTTTAGGGTTTTTGTTTCACGGGCGACCACTCACTTTTGCATATTTTTGTAGCAATTGGTACAGAATTTGCCCAAACAAATTGTAGATCCGCGTTACTCTCACAAATTCATCCCATATCAAAAATCAAGTTGTCTGAATTGGAGCTCTGGAAGTGAAGATATCGCTAATTTAAAATAAACCAATTTTTAGGTTTTTCATTACAATGATGAGAGAAAAGCTCATAACTTATGACAAGGTGCTCATATTGCTACCAGATAAGTGCCATTACATAGAGGTTTTTCATAGATTTGTTTTGGTATATTATATGTGGTGTTTCTAATCGATATTCGTTCTTAAATATCTTCATGGGCCTCAATGAAGTTCAACGGGAGTTTGAAGCCCTCAAGACATAATATCATAGGGGGAGACGTAGCATGGAGATCATCACACTTGAAATCTAGGAGATATGTAACATGGAGATCATCGACATCGCATAATGGCAGAATATACGCAAGAAAGATATGATTGGTATTATTGAGAAGCTGAATGTGATGATTGGTATATGGATAGTTGTCATTTTTGGGTTGACAACCACTTTCATATTTTATATGATGACTCTACTCCACCTTATGTAGAAAACATAAATGTGACAAATCATGAACCAGTTATGACTACTAGTGTCCATCTTGCATATTCTACCATGGTATTGTTCCTTCCAGATTCATCTTCGACCCTTTCCAACTATGTGGATGGATCTGCATATTTGGTTCCACATGATGAGTGTAGAGCTTTGGAGCACCATTTTCAACTTCCTATTGAGACCTGATATCTTCAAAGGGGTGTTCACATGAGCACTTTGTTGACGATTAAATTCGCAACAAAGTTTTGCCCGCAAAGTTTTGCTAAAAGCCTATTAATATGAAAGCTAAATAAGAATAGTAGATGGGACCCCTTGTAGATTGAAGATCAATTCTGGTGCTTATTTGATTTTATGTTACTGTTCGAAACTACTTCCATGGTTGACGATATCTTGTTTTATTGGATAACGGATTAAGCATATTATACATGGTTCCCTTGTTGTTCCAAGCTCAAGTTTTATACCGAAGTTTTTCATGGTTATTATTGTTGTTTGTTCTCGGATCTATTACTTGTGACACCGGCAACAAACATATGATAGTAACAACAAATGAAAGGAAATTAAAAGAAGGAACTATCCTATGCTAACATGCTATACTATATGCATTGAAAAGATTGTGGCAAATCCTAGCTAACATATGATAGCCATGCGATTTATCAAGGTTGTATAGAACATAGTTGACATGCATTTCTGTATAGTGGAGATGGTAATATGTGATATGGGTGGTGCTCTTGGAAATTAAAGGTTGTTGGTCTCGATGCATGGTTCAAAGTGGACTATTTGTTTGGTTAGTAGCTGACGCGTACTAAGAATTGAATGAACTTGAAGTGTGGAGGCCTCCTGCCGTTGGACGTCACCCTAGTCAGATTATTGTTCAAACATTGTTGTTGTGGTTATGCTCTGATTTCTTAGCAGAGAGAAATTGCTCGACCAACTCGCGTTTTAAGGCGTTCAATTACAGGTATGTCTTTTTTTTTTTCCTTCATGAGTCTGCTCTGGTTATGAAATGGAAGTTGGCTTGGGTGTATTGGTTTGTTCCTTTCTTAAGTATTGAAACTGTATAAAATTGTGATTGTGAAATGAAACGTTGATGGTTTTGTCTGGAATGATGTTGAATTCATAGTGTTACTGGTTATCCTGGGCATTGGCAGTCATAGGAGATCATTGCTATCCTTGTTGGTTTAGTTGGAGGGTCTTTGTTGGCCTCGGTTGTCTATATTCAGGCTTTCATATTTCTGTGGGCTTTTATGGGGTTTAATGAAAGCGCTTGTGTCACCACACATTGCTCATTTGGGCATTAGGTTGCTTTCACTGCCAAGGGTCGTGCAGTAAGTTATGTTGTTCTTTCTGGGCCTGTCTTTACCTCAATGTTGTGGTTTTTTGACTAAAGAGACATGAGGGTTATACCCTACGTGTGTTAAATGACATTGTCAGGCTGAATTAGAGCCTCTCCTATTGTCATGGCCCCCTGCCATGGATTTGTTACTTGTCCATGAATGAGTCATGGTTCTCTCTGTGTATGCACCATTGGCTTCAGAGTTTTCACCATTACAAGGAGTTGGATCTGTTCTCCCTATGTTGGCTACAAAACAAACCCTTACCCCTCCAGTCTGAAGTTTTATAGAGAAGACTATTGGGCCTGTTAAGTTTACTATGGGTTATTATGGATTGAATGTATTGTTGATTAATTTGAATACATACTCGCCTAGTTGGTCATATGACAGTCGTGTGGGCTTGGATTTTAGTTATTGCCTCCGTTATAACAATGGTAAACCCTGCATTGTCATTTTCACAACTCAAATTACACAGTCGCTCTCCTTATGTTTAATAACTCAGTATTGTTTAATGGATAGGGCTGCTGCCCCAATTCAAATTGATGCGTGGGTATGCGTGGTTGTCACAACTTGTTAGGTTGGTTGATTTTTACGATAGTGGTAAATTGGTTGGTTGATACACAGTCACTAGGACTTTTTCACTAAGGATTATTTGGATGTTTAGCTGGCATTGGTTACAATTGTTGATGTCGCTCACGCATACTGTGTTGTGTGTGTGGTGTTTCTACATAATGAAATAATGGTCGTTGTAACTATTAGTTTCTTTTGGGGCCTAATGGTTATTGCAACTAGGATGACTGTATGAACTACATCCACTGCATGCTTATGATTGTCTGATTGTATAAACCAAGTAGTACACAACATAGTCGATTACAGTGACTAAATAGAAGCAATATTATATTAGATTGATGGCTCAACACGATGGGTTTAGTTATTACTATGACTGTGTGTTTGGTTTTGTAAAATGGAGATGTTGCATCATGGTGTTTTGGTGGTTGTGCACTGTGTATAATATGGATAGCCTGGGTTTCACACTCATGTGTACCCACAAAGTTTTAAGCATGTTTTGTTGCAGTCCAATCATTTGTTGAGACAAACATGTTGTTGATACCTCATCGTGTTGGATGGATGGCCCAACTTTTAGAGTCACATTGAATTGGGATTGTACAATGACAGAGTTACACTTGCATGATTGAGTTATTCGGTGCATAGCTTGTGTTAGTGGTGGCTGTTGTCTATTTGTTTAAATGTCATTCATGTTTTGAAATTTAATCTGGATTATTGGGTTGATTGCCCCTATATATGTTTAACAAATATCATTGCATTTAAATGACAGACCCAATTGTAGTGATAGTGTGACTTCATTGTTAATTTTGGAAACATGACTTTGAGTATATTTGTTGATTGAAGTAATGTATGGGCAGTGGTTGATTTTGAGGGTTGACATAGTGGGAATGGTTAATGTTTGAAAATTGTTATAAGATGAAAAGTATATAAATGAAAAGAATAGAACCCCTTTACATATTGTGTGGAATGGATACTATCTTGTAATGGCACTATGTTGGATATTTAATTATGAACAATGAACTAGTTAAATACATGGTAATTGTCATTTGGTCACAATGATTGTTGGTCGGTGCATCTCTTTTCACATAATCTTTTATGGATCAATTAATTAATTTTATGAACAATAATCACTCTTTTCCCTTCAATTATTTCATTTCCCGCTAATTACAAATCCATTCACCTTCCCAGATCCATTTTTTCACTCCCTGTTCTAAGATTGATTATAGTCAAGAGAATATCAATGTTAAAGCAGTTGAAAGTGGCAACGTCTTGTTTGGATTACAATGATGTTTCATTGGTATGCTTCACAGTTGATTGTTGTTATCATTAAGTTGTAACCATGTTCTTTCCCCCCTCATTATATAATGTTTCTCTCAATACAAACCCCTCACATATCCCAGAACCCTTTTTTACCCCCTACTCATTGATAAACAGTTTGTATGGATTGGATTGCATGAGTCCGATATATTGCTGAGCCAAAATCTATTTCATATTTTAAAAGAGTTGTCATGTATGGTTAATTAAAAGATCATTTGCTAATCAATCGCGCGTGAAGGGATGAGCTATTCAAATAAAAGGATAAAAACAGAGGCCTATTACGCCTCTATCAAAGAGAAGGACTAAAATATGATAGCATCAACAAAGGAAAGATGGCCTCACAACTGGAAAATATGGATTTTGAGTTTTATTTTATCTGTTATTGGTGACAATTGACTTCAGGAATGTTTGGAAAATATCTTTTTATTGTGGATATATGAGTAATGTTTTTTTTTTAAATAATTCAAAATATCACGAGCTAAATTACCGAATGTGAATATGTGTATGGAAGCCACAAGGAGGTTTGATTTTCTTAACTAATAATTATGTTATGATTATCATAAGATAATGGGAGTCACAAGGGGTCCCACCTACTAGTTATTATTTATTTATAACCCTTATTATGATTATTACTCTTCTCCCTAACTAAAGTTAGTTGAGTCTTTTAATTAACTTAAATAATGAGTTGGTTCAACTACTTCAACCAATTCTAATTTGTTTAAAAGAAAAAGGAAAGGGAGGAACAAAAGGAGGATAGAAGCAGAAGCATACTAAGGTTTGATCTTTGAGTTTATGTTGAGATAGTTCAATTTTCATTCATTCATTATTCATCAAAAACCTAATTCTCTTTTATGATAGGAGGGTCTTATTGTAGACAACAATATTCAGGGCTAAATCACATCACTCAGACACTTGTTTTTCAGAGGTGTTGATCTATCTTTGATAGTCTATGTAGACTTGTTTGTTTGTGAATTAATTTTCATGAATGACAAAGGCTATTGTGCAAAGTCGAGTGGGAAACAATCTATGGCAAGATGATCCATCTTTTAGAGTTCAGTTTTGGTTTTCTGTCAGAGGTCCTTTTGTATGTTCCATCAGGGATGTCTAAGTTTAACTTTGGTCCAAATTTTTTACATGAGATTTTGTAAATAAAATGACTCTTTGGTGAATTTGAATGAAATAAAGGATTGCTTTATGTCTCATCTGTCTCGATTATCATCTGGGTGACTTTACCTCTATCTTTACATTTATTTCAACAACTGATATGTTCAGAAAACTACATAAAAATTAAATTTCCAACAAGCATTTTGTTGATAAAAGACTAGCCTAAGCACTCATAATTAATACCTGAGTTAGGATGTTATTTTTGTTGGATATAAACATAGGGTGATATTCCCGTCTACTTTGATCTAGCTAAGAAGAGTCTGAAAATTCTTGAGTAAGATCATTTCATATATTTTCCTCAACATTTATTTGGTGACCATACTGGGGAAGTCTTCGATATCTCTCCGGTTAAGTTTTATATTCGATTTTCATCGATACATATTTCTTTTTCTGAAATTGATTCTTTGACTGTTTTTCTATAAATGACTGCTCCTGTTGAAAGACAACCCAATATCAAGCCCGGTCTTCAAGACTAGACCAACATTTCTTTGAACCTGTTTAACACCAATCTAGACACTGCCAATACCTGTGTTGAGCTTAACCATTCTTGGGCAACAATTGAACGAGATATTAGTGCTCAAGAACAATTAGAGGTTAGACGTAGACAACCTAGAAATCAATAGTAACCCTTTGTTTCTTCAAGTTCTTTCCTTTCTTTCATGTCCTTAGACTCTCGTGCTTCTAGAAGAAGAAGAGACTTGTTACCCAAAATCAATCCTATTGTTGAAATAGGAAGAATAAACGTTGTGTTATCTTCCCAACAAAGTGCTCTAAGATGAACTGTATATGATTCATCCAGCTCGTCTTTCTTTCCCTCATCTCTCAACCACAAAATGACATCTAGTGGTGGCTATGATGGCACTAGAAGTGCTCCATATTCCCAATCTTCATCATCATCAGTGATTGGTAACTTATATAGCACCATATCCATGTCCAATCCATGAAAAACCCCACCAAAGTCATAAAAAAGTATGGGATTTTTCAATTCAAAGAAGACGCCACAACCACACCATGGCATGTATCCTCTCCTCTTAACCTAGCACCTGCTACTCTTCCACTTCCGAAGTTTAAAGAGAATTTGCCTAAGTTTTCAAGAAATAACACTGTCAGTACAAATGAACACCTGATGGCATTTTCTAATGCTTGTCATAACATAGGGGCTAACGACAATGACACTTGCATGCACTTGTTTGTCAATTCCTTAGAAGGAAAGGCTGCGACCGATTTCTTTGATCTTCCCCCTAAGATCCTGTCTACTTGGGAGGAGTTAATCTATTGGTTCCAATCCACTTATAGGCAATCCAAAAGCCCCACCGAGAAGTTAAGGGAATATAATAATTTCACCTACAAGGATGGTGAGACCATCAATTCTTTCAACTTGTGCTTCACCAAGTTGTACAATCAAATCCCTGAACTTATCCGCCCTCAAAACCAAGATGTTTTCATGCATTACTACAATGCATTTCCTTCCCCCTACGATCATAGGCTTGAAGAAAAGGCCATTGATAATCTCGGTTCCGCTCTGCATACTTGCTCAGAGTGCAAAGAACAACTTGAAAGAACTGGTCTTCCCTAGGGAGAATCAGTTAGATAGACAGACATGTCCTCTCTCTTACAACTAGTACAATATATGAATAATCATATGATATCATTTGAGTGGAAGGGTATTGTCTCCCCTATCACCCTTGGAGCTTCGTCCTCTTTTGCACCCCCCTTTAGAAATATGATTGAGAACAATTTTCATCCTAAAGCTATCCTGCCTCAGATTTGGTGTAGCTTTTGCAAGGAACACCATGAGGAAACCACATGTGAGGTAAAGAAGAGTACCAGAGATAAGATCTTTGGTAAAAGACTAGAAGCTACTATCATTGTCCTAGACTTTGTAGAGATAGAGGATGTCATGGTCATCAACACCAGGAACAAAGCCTATGCTCCCAAGGGAAAATTTGATTCTCCCCGCAGTTCTTCTACCCCTAGCTCATCCTCACCCGCTGCTACTCCCCAGGTTCCTAAAGTTCCTGAGAGTCAAGGAATCATTACCTCTCTCTCCTCTTCCAAATATAATATCTTGAATCAATTGACCAACATCAAATCAGATGCAACCCTTCTAGACATGGTTTCCATCCTTGAACAACATATGCAGCTAAAACAATTCATGGAAGGAAAAGATTTCGTTGTAGCCAATATTTTCGAAGAGGTAAGCGAAGATGATTCTTATGTAAATAAAGTAGGTGTACATAACTTTAGATACCCTGTCAAAAATCCCCCTTTTTATATTTTTGTAAAGATCATGGATAAGAATGCCTATTATTTCCTCATTGATGGTGGTTCAGGCGCAAGTGTGATGTCAAATATTATTATGGAAGAGATAGGCTTGTCTTGTACAAATGAAAATTCCAGAAGCATGCTCTCCTATAATAGTCTACAACAAACAACCATAAGAGAGATTAAGGATGTAACCTTAGTTTTATGCACTCATCCTGAGATAAGGACAAACCTCAACATTCAGGTAATTGATATGTCTGTAAGCAATTACTCAATTATCTTGGGGAGAGATTGGAAAGCCTTAATAGGTGGATAAATCTCGCTCGACGAGACACATTTATCCATTCTTCGAAATGGTAAGAATATTATAGTCCTTAAAGAGGGAAGAATTTCACCCTACATAGAGAGTGCTCTGCAATCTAGAGTAAACTATATCGAAGAAGACCTAGGAGTGTATTCCATCTTTACTAAAGAGGATAATATTCCTTTGGAAAGAATTGATTTAGATGATGATATATGGCATATGCACTTTGATGGCTCACACTCAAATGAAAGTAATGGGGTTGGTATTATCTTGGTTTTCCCTACAGGAAAAATTCATAATTTGTCATACAAGTTGGATTTTGCTTGTACAAACAATGTCGTTGAATTTGAAGCTTTATTAGTAGGCATTGAGAACACCCTTAATCTTGGTTGTGGTCACCTTTTAGTTTTCAGAAATTCAAGCTTGTTGTGAACCTGATACATAAGATATGCTCTCCTAGAAAGAAGCTGATGGAACGATACACCCAAGATGTTTGGGAACTTACCTTGAACCTTTTATCTTTCAACATCATTCGTATTAGGCTGGAATTGAATTCAATGGCTGGTCGGTTAGCTATCTTTGTAGCTTCTCTTAAACAACAACTTTCGTCTCACAAGCCTGTTTGTTCTTTTCAATCTCTATATTGTTCATATATCCCTGGCAATGTAGAATCTTGGTAGGCCTTCCCTAACAAAGATAGTATTTGTGCTTTCATTTAGGATGAACCTCTTAATCCCAAGGAAATTATTTCCATAGAAAATCATCAGATTCCTGAGAGCTTGACTCCTCTTGAGAGTTTGTTTTCATCGAGTGATGTAGGAAACAAAGAAAAACAAAAAAAGGAGGCGATACAAAGCGAGGTGGGTGAAACCATCTCTATGAACATTTGGGAACTCAAACCTTCAAGGAACATTCATATAAGTACCCAATGTTCTGGTAGAAAAAGAAAAGAAGTTTGTCAAGATACTTGGTCAATTTCAAAAGGTTTTTTCTTGGCCTTATAAGGATCTTAGTTGTTTTGATCTTGTTTCTTTACAAAATGCTATTTCCATCAAGGAATGAATGAAACCAATTTTACAAGAACAAAGATCTATTAACTCTGCTTTAAAGACAACCTTTCAAAGGGAGTCAGAAAAATTCTTAGGGGTTGGGATTATTTTTTCAGTCCATCCTGAATGGGTTTCCAATTGGGAACCTGCTTCGAGGACCACTGAGAATATTAGAACTTGTATCAATCTTCGAACTCTCAGAAAAACTATTATGAGAAACCCTTTCCCTTCCCTCAGTATGGAAATGGTTCTGCAACAGGTTGTAGAATCACAATTAAGACCCTTGGTTGACAGTTTGTTGGACTGCAAGAAGAACAAGGTAAAAGGGACAGATGCCTACAAAACCACTCTTATCACTAATTGGGGTACCATGCCTTACCAATGCTTGCTTTCTAGCTTACTTGACACAAGTACCACTTTTAGAAGACCCGTGCACACGACTTTTGATGAATTGGTCAGTCTCCATCTCTATCTTGATGATTTAATTGTGTGCGTCAAGGGGCTGATAATTACATCAGAATTTCAATTGTTGGCTCCTTCCCAAATTACTTTTGTCTTGGACACTAATTCTTACATTTTAAAGAAATTACAGAAGCAATTGTTTTCCTACAGTGCTAACAACCCTTGCTTGAAATATTGCAAGGAACCAACATGAAAAACTCTAACACTGTCTGGATTTTCTGTATTTTAGTAATATAGCTCTGTTTCAATTTTCACTATTTTTTTCTTTTCCTGCTTAGAATAGTTGATTTTTTTATTTTTTTTGCATCCCCTATTGTTTTACCTTCTATCACTTTATTTCTGCTATTTTATTCTGTTGGATTTCGATTTTGTCATTTTTTAGTTTAGTCAGAAATAAGATGTTGGATCAGTTATGCCACAATGACACTTCTGCGAGATATTTCTATTCAATAACAATCAAGCTTATATGACTTTCATGATGTTTTCCTTGAGAACACATCTGAATTTGTTGTCTACTTTCACTGTTGTCTTATAAACAGATTGGTTATCTCTCGCTTCCTCTTCCCATTTCTTCATCCATTTGAAAATAAAAGAACAGAGCATTTAATTTTTCTCCTTGAGTTTAGAGCCAATCTTGGTTGAATGATTATGCATACATGGATAACCCCCCTCATACTTAACATTTTTCATGAGTTGTTCCCAAATTCCTGGTCATTTTTCCATTGAATCCACTCACTTCCCCCCGTTGCATAATTATTCTAGTTACATCTTCTAAAATTGTTGTTCTTGGTCTGCAAAACCATGAGTTCTGATTTCTAAATCTATTGAAAACAAATTTCCCTATGGATTCATCAGTTTGTTGATGATTAAATTTGCAACAAAGTTTTTCCCGCAAAGTTTTGCTAAAAGCCTATTAATATGAAAGCTAAATAATAATAGTAGGTGGGACCCCCTTGTAGATTGAAGATCAAGTCTGGTGCTTATTTGATGTTATGTTACTTTTCGAAACTACTTCCATGGTTGACGATATCTTGTTTTATTGGATAATGGATCAAGCATATTATACATGGTTCCCTTTCTATTCCAAGATCAATTTTTATACTGAAGTTTTTCATGGTTATTATTGTTGTTTGTTCTTGGATCTATTACTTGTGACACCTGCAACAAACATATGTTAGTAACAACAAATGAAAGGAAATTAAAAGAAGGAACTATCCTATGCTAACATGCTATACTATATGCATTGAAAAGATTGTGGCAAATCCTAGCTAACATATGATAGCCATGCGATTTATCAAGGTTATATAGAACATAGTTGGCATGAATTTCTATATAGTGGAGATGGTAATATGTGATATGGGTGGCGCTCTTGGAAATTAAAGGTTGTTGGTATTGATGCATGGTTCAAAGTGGATGGTTTGTTTGGTTAGTAGCTGGCACGTATTAATAATTGAATGAACTTGAAGTGTGGAGGTGATGTGTATTTACTGCATATCACCTTTACTCCTGCCATTAGATGTCACCCTAGTCAAGTTATTGTTCAAACATTGATGTTGTGGTTATGCTCCGATTTCTTAGAAGAGAGAAACCATTTGGCCAACTCACGTTTTAAGGCGTTCGATTATAGGTATGTCTTTTTTTTTCCCTTCATGAGCCTGCTCTAGTAATGAAATGGATGTTGGCTTGGGTGTATTGGTTTGTGCCTTCCTTAAGTATTGCAACTGTATAAAATTGTTATTGTGAAATGAAACGTTGATGGTTTTCTTTGCAATCATGTTGAATTCATAGTGTTACTGGTTATCCTGGGCGTTGGAAGTCACAAGAGATCATTGTTATCCTTGTTGGTTTAGTTGGAGGGTCTTTGTTGGTCTCAGTTGGCTATCTTCATGCTTTCGTATTTCTATGGGATTTTATGGGGTTTAATGAAAGTGCTTTTTTCACCGTGCATTGCTCATTTGGGAATTGGGTTGTTTTTACCACCAAGGACCATGCAGTAAGTTATGTTGTTCTTTATCGGCCTGTCTTCACCTAAGTGTTGTGGTTGTTTGACTAAAGAGACATGAGGGTTATACCTTACATTTGTTAAATAACATTGCCAGGCCGAATTAGAGCCTCACCTACTGACATGGCCCCCTACCATGGATTTTCTACATGTCCATGAATGAGTCATGGTTCTCTCTATGTATGCACCGTTGGCCTCAGAGTTTTCACCATTACAAGGAGTTGGCTCTGTTCTCCCTATGTTGGCTAAAAAACAAACCCTTACCCCTCCAATCTAGAGTTTTATAGAGAAGACTATTGGGCCTATCAAGTTTACTATGGGTTATTGTGGATTGAATGTATTGTCAATTAATTTGAATACAGACTCGCCTAGTTGGTCATATGACAACCGTGTGGGTTTGGATTTTAGTTACTGCCTCTATTATAACAATGGTAAACCTTGCATTGTCATTTGCACAACTCAAATTACATAGTCTCTCTCCTTATGTTTAATAACTTAGTATTGTTTAATGGACAGGGCCATTACTCGAATTCAAATTGATGCATGGGTATTCGTGGTTGTCACAACTTGTTAGGTCGATTTATTTTTATGAAAGTGGTGAATTGGTTGGTTAATACTCAATCACTAGGATTTTTACACTAAGGATTATTTGGATGTTTAGCTGGCATTGGTTACGATTGCTTGATGTTGCTCAGGCATACTGCATTGTGCGTGTGGTGTTTCTACACAATGAAATAATGGTCGTTGTAACTGTTAGTTTCTTTTAGGGCCTAATGGTTACTGCAACCAAGATGATTGTATGAACTACATCCACTGCATGCTTATAATTGTCTGATTGTATAAACCAATTTGTACACAACATAGTCGATTATAGTGACTAAATCGA
Organism: Picea engelmannii; assembly: GCA_009831015.1. Taxonomy (NCBI): domain Eukaryota; kingdom Viridiplantae; phylum Streptophyta; class Pinopsida; order Pinales; family Pinaceae; genus Picea; species Picea engelmannii. The sequence continues at coordinate 213,175 of ML790100.1, read as the reverse complement.
AGCAATATTGTATTAGATTGATGGCTCAACACGATGGGTTGAGTTATTATTGTGACTGTGTGTTTGGTTTTGTAAAATGGAGATGTTGCATCGTGGTGTTTTGATGGATGCACACTGTGTATAATATGGATAGCTTGGGTTTCACACTCAGGGGTACCCACAAAGTTTTAAGCATGTTTTGTTGTAGTCTGATCATTTGTTGAGACATACATGTTGTTACTACCTCATTGTGTTGGATGGATGGCCCAACTTTTAGAGTCACATTGAATTGGGCTTCTATAGTGACAGAGTTACACTTGCATGATTGAGTTATTCGGTGCATAGCTTGTGTTGGTGGTGGTTGTTGTCTGTTTGTTTGAATGTCATTCGGGTTCTGAAATTTAACTTGGATTATTGGGTTGAATGCCCCTATATATGTTTAATGAATATCATTGCATTTAAATGATAGGCCCAATTGCAATGATAGTGTGACTTCATTGTTAATTTTGGAAACATGACTTCGAGTATATTTGTTGATTGAAGTAATGTATGGGCAGTGGTTGATTTTGAGGGTTGACAGAGTGGGAATGGTTACTATTTGAAAATTGTTATAAGATGCAAAGTATATAAATGAAAAGAACAAAACCCCTTTATAGATTGTGTGGAATGCATACTGTCTTGTAATGGCACTATGTTGGATATTTAATTATGAACAATGAACTAGTTAAATACACAATAATTGTCATTTGGTCACAATGATTGTTGGTTGGTGCATCTTTTTTCCCAGAATGTTTTATGGATCACTTAATTAATTTTATGAACAATAATCACTCTTTTCCCTTCCATTATTTCATTTTCCGCTAATTACAAATCCCTTCGCCTTCCCATATTCATTTTTTCACTCCCTGTTCTAAGATTGATTAAAGTCAAGAGAATTTCAGTGTTAAAGTAGTTGAAAGTGGTAGTGTCTTGTTTGGATTACATCGATGTTTCATTGGTTTGTTGCACAATTGATTGTTACTATCATTGAGTAGTAACAATTTTCTTTTCCCCCTCATTATATCATGTTTCGCTCAATACAAACCCCTCACATATCCCAGAACCCTTTTTCACCCCCTGCTCATTGATAAACAATTTGTATGGATTGGATTGCATGAGTTCGATATATTGGTGAGCCAAAATCCATTTCATATTTTAAAAGAGTTGTCATGTATGGTTAATTAAAAGATCATTTTCTAATCAATCACATGTGCAGGGATGAGTTATTCAAATAAAAGGCTAAAAACAAAGGCCTATTACGCCTCTGTCAAAGAGAAGGACTAAAAGATGATAGCATCAACAAAGGAAATATGGACTCACAACTGAAAAATATGTCTTTTGAGTTTTGTTTTATCTATTATTGGTGACAATTGACTTCAGGAATGTTTGGACAGTGTTATCGGACAAATCGGTAGGTGCAGACACTAATTGATCTCCCTAGATCCACCTAGATCTAGAACAAAACACACCAGAATATGATGTTTTCCTTAAGTTTTAGATATTGAATTTACTAACTAAAGAGGGACAAATGACATACCATTTAAATGTTGCTTCCTCTCACCATCGCCATCCTAGCTCCATTCCAACGCTCATACAATGATGAACCTACAAAAGAACGCAACCAACCAAAGTGATAACAATAGCATAAACTCAATATAAACCTATGTATTTGATCAAGGAATCATATAATAAAACACAACAAGCTTTATAGGAAAGAATCATATTACTGTATCATATTAAATGTGAAAGAGAGATTACAACCATGGCCTTAATGTCGTAAGGTCCCTTCCAACTGTCCTTCATTCCCCACACACTTTCACTCCAAGAATTCTGAGAGCACAGATCTGATAATATTCACAATCTATCTTGACAAAGGCTAATGATCTTTTGATTAACCATACATGAGATCTAATTAACCATACATGAAGGTTAATTAAAAGATCATTAGCCTATCTTTTAATGATCTATCTTGGAGCTCTCATGACTAAGGTTTTCTCTTTTAGTTTATGTTGAGATAGTTCAGTTTTCATTCATTCATTATTCATCACAAGCCTAATTCTCTTTTATGATAACAGGGTCTTATTGTAGACAACAATATTTAGGGTTGAATCACATCATTCAAACACTTGTTTTTCAGAGGTGTTGATCTATCTTTGATAGTCTGTGTAGACTTTCCTGTTTGTGAATTAATTTTCATGACTGACAAATGCTATTGTGCAGAGTCGAGTGGGCAAAAATCTATGGCAAACTGATCCAGCTTTTATATTTCAGTTTTGGTTTTCTATCAGAGGTCCTTTTGTATGTTCCATCAGGGATGTTTAAGTTTGACTTTGGTCCAAAATTTATGCATGAGATTTTGTAAAGAAAATGAATCTTTGGTGGTGAATTTGAATGAAATAAAGGATTGCTTTATGTCTCATCCGTCTTGATTATCATCTTAGTGACTTTACTTCTATCTTTACATTTATTTCAGAAACTGACATGTTCAGAAAATTACATAAAAATTAAATTTCCAACAAGGCTTTTGTTGATAAAAGACTAGCCTAAGCACTTGTAATTAATACTTGCGAGTTAGGATATTATTTTTGTTGGATATAAACATAGGTTGATATTCATGTCTACTTTGCTCTAGCCAAGCAGACTCTAAAAATGCTTGAGTAAGATCATTTCATATCTTTTTCTCAACACACTTGGACATTAGACCTTGGTTTACAATATAGCTTGGACTACTTCCACATGTGGCTAACACTTCTACATTGGACCCTAGTATATGGTTGTACTCCCTCATAACAAGCGTTGAGGACAACACTTTCATAAGAGGGATGGAATGTAGTGTAGCTAGGGGAATAATATGGGGTACCTAGGAAGGTACACAAGGAGAATTATAGTGAATATGTATTGTTATGTATGAAGGTGACTATTTGTAAATAAGGCCTAGTGTGAACATAATAAATGTAAGATGGCTTACTAGAAGGTTCTTCTTCTAGAAGGTTCGTCCTCTAGAATGTTCTTAGGTGGTAGTTAACATTTTATAAAGGGGTATGAGAAATGTAATGGAAATGTTGAAAAGTATTGTATTTGGAGCATACCTCATTAGGAGATTCCTCCCTCGAAGAGGAAAGTGATCAAGAGTGGATCCCTTCCTTAAAATGATCAATTGTAAGGTTTTTCCTTACCTGATCCAGGTGGATATCAGTGGCCACCTACCTATTCCACTAGCTTGAAATATAGTTTTCCACCTTGACAATTTTTCTACAATTTTTCGGGTCCCAAAATTTCAAGGCCATTTTGAGGCCCTAAATGACGTTTTTTTTTTTTTACGTTTGGGGGCCTAGACAATAGCCATATGATTTTTCCTGGGCCCAGTCAGAGTGCATTCTTCTCGACTAGAAATTTCCAACGAGCTATCATGCGCCCCATGTTGGAAATATTTATATTTTCGACTCACTAGTTCACTATTAGTTAACTGAAGCTAGTTCTATTTTAGATTTTACATTTTTAGACCATCACTATTATGCATACATGCATTTCTTAGAAGATCTCACTGTGCAAGATACCAAATATAATAAATATGCAGAACAGAAATAAAATGCTAGATATGGCAGAATAACAGTAATATATCCAACATAATTTCCACAATAACAGAAAAATGATATAAGAACAACAATAGAAATAACACTTTGATTCAGAAAGCAAAGTTCACAAGCCTCTTGGAGGGGGAAACCTCCAATCGAGTAGTGCTCTATTACAATAATATTCAAGCTAGGGTTTTCATACCCTCGACCCTTATTTATACTAAATATGTCTATCAAGAGAAGCATCTAGAGGAAGATCCTTCTAGAAGCGGAAGCTTCTATTAGGTCTTCTTACATTCGCCTTATTCTATTTTATTGAAAGGCCTTATTAATATTGACCTTTATTACATCCAAATATATTAATCTACCTATGTGCGGGATAGGAACCTAACATGTCCGCCCCCTTAAAAACAACCTTGTCCTCAAGGATTGAGATGAGGAAACTGCTGCAGAATGGTAGCTGGTTCCCAAGTGGCATCTGCTAGATTTGTATCTTTCCACTGGAATAGCACTTCCTTGATGGTTCTCTGACATAGGAAACACTCACACTGGTCCAAGACTACTTCTGGCTGTATCCAAATGGATCCTTCTTCAGCTAACTCGGTAAGGTTGGTTTGAATTTGACACCTAGTTCCAATCACCTTCTTTAAGCATGAAACATAGAAAACTGGATGTAGCTTCGACTGACTGGGCAGAGCTAACTGATATGCAACTTGTCCCACACGCTTCAGAACTGTATAAGGACCATAAAATTTGGGCGCTAGCTTCTGACAGTGCTCGGCCTTGAGGGAAGTTTTCTTGTATGGTTGCAGTCGCAGAAACACCTGATCCCCTTCTGCAAATTGACGTTCAGAGCGACCTTGATCTGCTTGTTGCTTCATGCAATTTTGTGCCATGACCAAGTTCTCTTTAAGGGTATGAAGAATATCCTCTCGAACTGTAAGTGTTTGGTCAACTGCCTGGACCTTCGAGGTACCCGGTAAATATGAGAGAACTGAAGGTGGCTTCTGTCCATATACTGCTTCAAAAGGAGTCATGTGAGTAGTTGTATGGTAGGAAGTGTTGTACCACCATTCGTCTAGGGGTGTCCATTGAGCCCACTGATGTTTTTTTTCAGAAGAAAAACACCTCAGATATGTTTCTAAACACTTGTTGACAACTTTCGTTTGACCATTAGTCTGGGGATGATAAGCTGTGCTAAGATGCAATTGGGTGCCCTGGAGCTTAAACAGTTCTTGCGAAAAATTGCTTGTGAAAGTTGGGTCACGATCAGAAACAATAGAGTGCGACATGCCATGAAGCTTGAACACCTGGTCCATGAAAATTTGAGCCACCGTGGATGTAGTAAATGGGTGTTGAAGAGCTCAGAAATGAGAATACTTGGAAAGGCGATCCACAACCACCATTATGAATGATTTATTCCCTGATTTGGGTAAGCTGGTAATAAAGTCCATAGAGATATCCTTCTAAATAGCTAGTGGAATCGGAAGCGGTTGTAGTGTGCCCAGAGATTTGACTGTTTCTCCCTTGTTGCATTGACACACCTCACATTCAGCTACAAAATTATGGATGTCCTGTTTCATACCCTCCTAGAAAAAAGAACGTTTGGCTCTATCATATGTTTTGGTGAACCTTGAGTGCCCCGCTGTGGGTGTAGCATGAAGCTCAAAAAGTACCTTGGATTTAAGCTTTGATTGTTTACTTAAATACAAATAGCCTTTGTATCGAAGCTCATCCTGGAGCCAAGAGTACCCTAGGGGAGCCGGAGCCTTGGTTTGCAATTGCTGGATCAGATGCGAACTTTTGGGATCTTGAAGCCATTCCTGGCGCACATCTTGGAGCTAATCGGGTACAATGAAGGAAAGGGAAAAAAAGGATCCTTCTTCTTCATATTTTCGGGACAGTGCATCCCTCACTACATTGTCTTTTCCCTTCTTGTAAATGATCTCATAATCATAACCAAAGAGCTTAGTCACCCATTTTTTTGGTTCCTAGGAGGAAATGTGTTGTTCCAGAAAGTACTTGAGGCTTTGATGGTCGGTCTTGATTTGGAAGCGTTGCCCCAAGAGATAAGGGCGCCATAACTCAACGACATGCAAAATAGCCAACATTTCCTTTTCATAAATGGGTTTTCCCAGATTCCTTTCAGACAGTTGCTTGCTGGTGAAGGCCAAAGGTCGATCCTCTTGCATAAGGACAACACCGATTCCTTTCCCTGAGGCATCACATTCCAACACAAAGGTCTTTGTGAAATTAGGAAGGGATAGAACCGGAGTGGTGCACATGGTCGTCTTCAAGGTTTTAAAATCTTGAGCAACGACTGGAGTCCAAGTGAAAGAGTTCCTTTTGAGGAGAGCAGTGAGAGGTGCTGCAATCTTTTCGTAGTTCTTAACAAACTTGCGATAATACCCTGTTAAGCCTAGAAATCCACGCAATCTTTTGAGAGTCTTTGGGTGTGGCCAATATTGCATATCTTCAATCTTTTTTGAATCCACCTTGCCACCATCCTTGCCAACTAGATGACCCAAGTATTCAACTTCTGAGGCACCAAAAGCACATTTAGACCGTTTTAGGAAAAATTGGTGCTGGGAGAGGAGATGGAGAACTTGATCCACATGAGTAAGATGGTCGGTCCAGGTTTTGCTATAGATGAGGATATCATAAAAGAAAACTAAGACAAAATGATGGAGAAAGGGATGAAAGACATGATTCATGAGGCTTTGGAAGGTAGAGGGGGCATTACACAAGCCAAAGGGCATGACCAAAAGCTCATAGTGGCCCTCATGAGTGTGAAAAACCATCTTGGGAATGTCTGCCTCTTTCATACTTATCTGGTGATAGCCCGAGGGAAGATCAAGTTTAGTAAAGAATTGGGCACCACTCAATTAATCTAGGAGGTCATTAATGACAGGAATGGGAAATTTGTCTTTAATGGTCAGTTTGTTGAGGGCACGAAAGTTAGGACACATTCTCCAAGAACATTATTTCTTCAAGACCATGACTACAGGAGAAGAGTAAGGGCTTGTACTAGGGTGGATAACGCCTGCATTAAGGAGTTCCTGGACCATTTTCTCAATTTCATTTTTTTGTGAGAAAGGGTGGTGATATGGACGGATATTGGGAGGAAGGCTTCCAGATACAAGGGGAATGGAATGATCATGAACACTGCGGGAAGGAGGGAGGCCTTGGGGAGTGAAAAATACCATTTAATGTTTAGAAAGGAGAGCTTGGAGGTCATGTGACACCGGGGGTGTTTCTGTTGCTTGAATGGCATGGAGTTGGGCAATGACACCAGAATGACGTTTTTTGAGCATCTTTTCCATGCGATGGGAACTAATGACCTCAGGTGAACCAATAGTGATGCCTTGGAATTTATATTGGTGGCCTTCCTGGTCGAATTGCATGGTTAATGCTTTAAAATCCATGAGAATGGGACCCAAAGTTCTTAGCCAGTCTGCACCCAACACAATGTCACAACCACCCATATCGATAGAAAACATATGGGATTTTAGGTGGTAGTCACCGATTTGGAGATACATATTTTCACAGTGCCCTCCACATTTCATGGAACCACCATTGACAATCATGATTTGGAAGTTGTTGACAACATGGATGTAGCAATGAGTTTCTTGGGAAATGTGGCGATGAATAAAATTATGGGTGCTTCCACTATCAACCAGAATGATGACCTTTCGATTCTTGATGTAACTGATTAACTTAAGGGTTTGGGGAGCGGAAAATCCAGTGAGAGCATTGAGGGAAATGATGGGTTCTACTTCGGGAGGGTCTGAGGGAGGGGCTATGTCAGTGATTTCAGGTGACTCAAACACAAGGGGAGTTTTAACATCCTCTTCTGAAATGTCCTCAGAGATGGCCATAAAAAGATTTTTTTCCTTACACTTGTGGCCCGAGAAATATTTTTCATCACAATTATAACAAAGGCCTTTGAGTTGGTGTTCAACCATTTCAGCCCTGGTCAATTTTTTTATTTTTTATGGGGCGGAGGGAGTAGTGGGAGTGACGGGTTTAGGGTGAGGGATAAAGGAGGGTTTTCGATTATGAGATGATACAACTTGTTCTACTTCTTTAGCTCTTTTGGTATCCTCCACCCAAGTCGAGGGTTGAGCCATGAGGACATGGGCCCAAATCTCCTCCTTGAGGACACTAATAAAACACTCTCGAAAGAAAGCATCAGTCATGCCCTCTGTTCGAAAAGCCAAGCGTTCAAAGGCAGCTATGAAGTCTTCTACTGTTCCAGATTCTTTCAACTTTGTCAAATGGCCCAAATGGTTGGTGTCTGTGTCAAAGCGTTCATAAAGCTCAGTCACAAATTGGGTCCAAGCAATATACCCTTGACAGGAAGTTTTTCTCCATTGCCACCATTGCTAACGTTCTTGATCTCGATGGAGAACACCATACCAGAGTTTGGCCAAGTCATCTGTAATGCCATATAAAGAAAAATAATGTTCCATTTGGGTTACCCAACCAGTGGGGTCCGAGCCATCAAATTTGGTCACATCCACCTGCAGAAGGCGTATGTCACATTGAAAGTGATGGGACTGAAAGGTATGGGAATGGGAGGATGTTTCACCTTCATTCTTTGGAGGTGCTTTAGAGAAATGGTCATCTATAGGGATCTTCAGTTTGGTGCAGAGTGATGAAAAAATAGATTCAAGCTGGGTGATCAGTTCTTGTTTGACTTCCTCCATTGAGGACTACATGGTTGTATTTATGGTATCATTGATGGATGAATCAATGGAGGCAATAGTAGCACTGAGTTGTTTCACTTCTTTTTGGGTTTCGAGGAAACCAGATTGCATGGTGTTGAAGCGAGCTTCCAGGTCTTGGCTATGAGTATGGGCCATGAGGATGGGTGAACTGAAAAGGAGTGGGCAGGGTCAAAAATTTTGTCAAAAAATGATAGGGATGAATGTGATAAGGGTGAAAAGATGAATCCAATGGAATAGGTCTCAAATAACGGTGAAAAAATTTCTAGATTTTTTTTTTTTTTTACACCTGTAGAGTTATACTCCGGTTTGAAGAATACTACAGTGATGAAATCCCCAAATGCTTAACCAAAAAGAGATGTGTATTTACTTGTCAACCCAAACACAGTTGCGTGACAATAGATCTGGTCTGTTTTTAATTTGTTTATGTTTTTGTACCCCAAGGGTTAGGTATTCAAGGGTTCTATAAACAAGGGTTTTCCCTGTACTATAGCTCTCTGATATACATGCGGGGTCCAACAGTAGTACTCGACCCAATATCTCAGGGCACTGACTAAGGAGGATAGACCGTACCCTTAGCTGTACTACCCAACTACCCAGGTACTAGAGAGTGTCTTCTTGAGTGTTGTTCTCGGTGACACTATAGAAGTCTGGTGGCCGATAGGTTTATCTAAAGAGGGCTTCAGGAAATCTAGACCGATTCATACACAGGTGTTTTCTGATGCGCTACCTCTCAAAGGGGTACCAACAGGGGTTACAAGGGTGGCCAACAGATGTGTGCTTAAGAACCACTTGTATTTCCTGCGTGTATGAATCCCTCAACCGCGGGTTTATGCATGTAACGACATATCTCTATGGTTTAAAGATGTCAGAATATGTCTCTACCATGAAAAAAAATTTCCACAATTTCTGCCAAGGAAAGTGCTCTGATACCACTTGCAAGATACCAGATATAATAAATATGCAGAACAGAAATAAAATGCTAGAAATGGTAGAATAACAATAATATATCCAACATAATCTCCACAATAACACATAAATGATATAAGAACAACAACAGAATTAACACTTTGATTCAAAAAGCAAAGTTCACAGGCCTCTTTGAGGGGGCAACCTCCAATCGAGCAACGCTCTGTTACAATAATCTTCAAGCTAGGGTTTTCATACCCTCGACCCTTATTTATACTAAATATGTCTATCAAGAGAAGCATCTAGAGGAAGATCCTTCTAGAAGCAGAAGCTTCTATTAGGTCTTCTTGCATCCGCCTTATTCTATTTTATTGAAAGGCCTTATTAATATTGACCTTTATTACATCTGAATATATTGATCTACCTATGTGCGGGTTAGGACCCTAACACACTGATAGTTCACTTTTCTTATTTATGGAATGTTCTTCCCTATATGAGTGTGTACCACTCATTCATTCATTGCATTCGATCATTGATCAAATCATTGGAGTAGTGTGAATATATTTTCTCATTCTTCCATATTGAATCTCTCGTCCTTTTCATGATAAGCTTTGTTTGTAGTTTATTTAGCTAAGTCTCCTATGTAGGTTTCTATGAAACATTGACATGGTATCAGATTTGAGCTACTTGGAGCAAACCAAACAAGCCAGAGAAGAGGGAAATCATAGTTTCAGTGAGCGTAATTCATGTATCTAATAGTGTCATAGCCTTTCCCGGTCAAAAAGTGATCCAGTTGGAAAGTGCAACAATTGAAAGTGTCTCATCCTCTCCCTGTCGAAAGGTGCAGTAGTTGCAGGTAAACTTGCAAAATTTTTGTTTCTAGAAAGTGTTGCAACTTATCCACTACTAGGGTGTGACACTTAGCAAGTGTCACACTGTATCCTTCACACAGGGTGCGGCAGTGTCTCAGGTTGCCCATTGACAGTGTGAGATACTCTTGCAAAAGTGTTTTTTCAGTAATTTATTAGGAAACAATTTCTCAATTTTTCAGAACCAGTAAGAGGGATGGATATGACACCAATTATTCAATCAAACTTGGTGATAATACTCACACTGTACATTTATTTTGAATTAAATTTGAAGGCCTAATTCCAACTTAGAAGGAAAGGATTGTACAATTTGATGATGGCGACAAAAACAAAACCTACATCAGCAATTGAGAAGACCACATGGGAGAACTGTAAGGATGAGGCCACATGACTTCTTCCTGAATTAATTTCAGTTGATTTGTGGTTTCATGTTTCGACATGCAAGAATCCAAATGAGATTTAGACCACCTTGGAAAGCAGGATGAGATGAAATCTTATATGCTTGAGGTAGAGTTGAATACCTTGGATCCTAAAAGTTTTGATAATATACAAGATTTCTTTACCAAGTTTAAATCTTTGATATTGAGCTTGGCATCTACTGGTATTGATAAGTCTACATAGGTAGACCAATTTATTCTAACAATCTTGGCTAATATAGAACCAAAATATGTTGTCTATGTCTCCACTTTCCATTATGGAAGATATCTCTTGGGATCAAAGTGAAATATTCCTACCATGGACTAGATCATTGATTCTCTCACACATGAGAAGGAAAAAATTATTCATATGGGCCTAAGTAAGGAACCCAAAGAACATGCACTCACCATTCTAGATGGAAAAGGGTCATCCCATAAAAAATCCACACAAAAAGGAAAGGGGAAACAAAAAGAAAAGGAGGGATATTCCAAACCCTTCAAGGATTCTTCAGGTTGCAAAGACTCTTTAAATTCCAAAGAGAAGAAGAAGAAGGAGGGAAAGCAATGCACTTATTGCAATAAACCAAATCATGAAGAATCCACATGAATGAAGAAGAAAATCAATCTTATGTCACATGCACTTCAACAGAAAAACCTTAGAAATCTCATTCCTAGAGCCAAGAAGAAGAAGGAATAAGATATTGCATCTAAGAAAGGTAATCATCGTGATCTTGTTGCAATTAATTCCTCATATGATTAATGGATTATAGATTTTGGTGCATCACATCACATGGTAGGAAAAGATGAAGTTTTTACTCTTTGAGTTCATGCTCAAGACCCCCTATTCTCATGGGGGATGATAGTCCAGTAACTATAGTAGGAGAGGGAAGAGTGGAACTCCCTAATGAAAGTTTTGAGAATGTTTTACATGTTCCAAATATTTCTATAAATATGCTCTCAGTTTATCAAATCACTCAAACAAGTAAAAAGGTTGAATTTACATCAGATTCAGTTTCTGTATTTGACATGCATGACAATTCCATTATTGCAATTAGTGAGGTATATCACAAATCAAGGTTATATAAATTCACTATGTTTGTTGACCATGACTCCTATTTACTACTTACACATGCTGATGATAGTAGCAGAGTATGGCATGAGCGATTTGGTCATTTGAACTTTAGGTATATGCAGTGACTTTCCAAGCAAGGAATGGTCAAAGGCTTTCTAGATATTTAATTTTTTGAAGAGGTTTGTGAAGGCTACATTCTTGGAAAGTGTTATAGAGTTATTAAACCCCTAACTATTGGGCCATCATCTCTCAAGAGGTCGCTTATCCAACTCAACATTTTTCATCACCTTTTCCCTGAGTTTCTAGCCCAATTTCCCCTTGGTCTCTCTTGTCCTTCAGTAAGGGTGGGACCAAGAGGGTTGGTGTCCCTTTCTGGCCTACCAGGGAATGACCGATCGCTCTGTCTATGTGTCTAGGGAGTGACTGATCCTAGAAACTCCCATTTTTGCAATTGGTTGCAATTGATGATACCTCCTATAGATTTCTCGGGTTTTATCCTAAAAAAGGATTCCATTATGAGCTCGAGGATATTATCCCACTAACCATATGGCCTTATCCCTAAATCCCTATAAGAACCAAGCCATTTCCCATGGGAAGAAAGAGGAAAGAACTAGTAAACTTATGTTGCTACTTTGGCTACCAAATTTGGGCAATGAACTTGGAAAGATATTGTTGCATCAACTTCTCCATTTGTAAGTTGTAATGTTGTTTCAATAATTAATAGAAGGTGTATTGGACATTTCCCTCTATTCAATTGTGTACTTGTTTGCATGTATTTATTTGGATAATCTTAATAGACTTATGTGTTATAATCTATTAGTATATTTTTCATTGATTTGTATGCATCTACTTTTATCTTGGAAAGGATCTTGTTTCATTGTGTGCATATTGTTGTCTCTTGGAGCAGGAATAATCTTCACACAAGAAATCAACCAGGAGCGTGCAGGGACAACTTTCAAAAATCAGGGATGATTCCTCACTAGAAAGACTCCTAGTTTCCATTTGCATATAGATCATATCTTGAAACTCCCATAGATTACATATATATCTTTGTCTTAGGTATAGGAAGAACCTAAGGGAGCTCAACTCCTGCATAGCTCAAAATCCCTACAACAGATTAGCAATTACTGGGGAACACCCTTTATGTACTTTTCTTCCTTCTTAATGCATTCTCTTTCTAATATATTTATCAACTTAAGTGTCCTGATCTGATTTCCATCCTTTGTTGTACTCTTTCCTGAATTTAGTTGGAGAAATATCTACATTGGATTTGAGAGATTGCATCCAGATCTAACTTTTTTCCTCTTCTTTGTTTCAGTCGCACCATGTTAGTGTACACAGAGCAACCCAATATCCCCTAGTTGCTCTTTTCCTTCCTTGGGGGAGTGACCATCCCTTATCTTAGTCTAACAAGGAGAGGACATACATTCTAGTTGCCCTGTTCCTCTCACTGGGGATCGACCAAGTCACTCTATCTCCATTTCTAGAGAGTGACCATCCTCTTGAAACCCTATTTTGGAGAGTTATATTGCAAAAAACTTATCCATGTCCATTTCCAGTAGTCTCCTTCAACACTCCAAATCTGTCTTAAGCATGTCTCACTGTTTTCATTTCAAATTATTTTGCAATTTATGAAATTTATCTTCTCCTTTTTTCCATCTCATGTGATTGATGGGTACAACTAGAATCATCTAGTCTAATCCCTCCAATTAAGTAGAAGGCTATTCACATCTGTTTGAGAAGATTCTTTCGCAAAATATGTCATTTTATTATGCAAGTCTCTTCTTCATTAGTTTGAATGCTTGTTGTTTCCCAAATCATTTGGAGAACCCTTCAAACTATTATCTAGACGTGAAAATTTTTGTGTGCTTTAAGTTTGCATGTTTGGTTTTTTTCTTCTTCCGACTTTTGCATTCATTGTAGAACATTGTTGATTGAACGTGAAAGTTGAAGAAGAATTTTTGTTTCAATTTTCATATAGTTTGAAGAAAAAAATAAACAAAAATATTGCATTTGAGTGCTTTAGAATATGGTTGAAACAATTTGTGCTTGGTTAGGAATTTTGAAAATCATCCAATAAGTTTGGTTGACAAATTGTCCTTTTGTCTCATTTGCAATAATAAAAGTGAATCAATATGCATTAGTGTGTTCTCTTACATAAGAAGAAAAATGAAAAGCACTCTTCTCTCTCCCATAAATAGGATTCATTGAAAAGAAAATTGTTGAAATTTCACTCTTTTGCACCTATTTGGAGTTGAGTCCTTTCACCTCATGAGTTTCACTTCCACGCAACCCTTTGAGTAAAAAACAACTTTAAAAATGAACACGCGTTAATAAAATTTACTAGACTTTTATTTTTTAAGAACTTCGACAATACTCTAGGTTTAGGGTCTTTGGACTAAGACAAGTGAGTAAACTGTCGAAGACCACAAAAACAAACCATAGAACACTAAAGAGTGATTAAATACAACTTTCATATAGGCATAGCTAGGAACCCCCTCTCACACAGAGGATAAACACGAGGTCGCGTGGAGTTGGGAAATGGAGATTACCCTTCCGCGACTTAACCAAATGTAGTGGAACGATAGTATATTGGGGATTATTCTTGGGAATTGGATTATTTCATTTGGTCTCAGAACTTCGTGAATCCTAAATCCATTCAGGGTCCTCTAGATCTTTTTTCGGTCCTCTTTTTTTTAGTCCTCTTGAGAAAGTTCGGACTTGATATCCAACCATACTATCGGACCCGACTGTTGACTGTACCCTCTTGGAGGCTATCTTCTATTTGGTTACCTTAGTTACCATCATCTTTAGGGATTTTACACAAGGCAATGACGAAGGGGAGTCTTCGATGTACCTAGATCAGACGTTGGTCAAACTAACTTGGGATCCTTGTAGGGAAACACATGGATAGACCGTCAAGGAGCTTGCACCAAGGTGTAAGTCTGTTAAGCAGGACACCAACGTAACTGATCTACCCACTTACCCTCGCCCCTTCTCACAGGTTCCTGCGATGTTGGATTTCATCACCAACTAGTGAGCTCATTGTGAGAAGCTTTGGTTGGTTTGATTGATCCCTAGATTTCTTAGCGCGTGCTATTTATTTTCTTTAGTTGGCCTTAGGATTTCCACTGTCATAATTCAATCCTGGCCGACCAAGACCTGTGTAGGTCTTGGAGTATGCAAGATTTACCTCCTTTACATTACGAACCCTTGCCTCCCAACTCACCCAAAGACCATATTCGAGAGGAACTCCATGAGGAAAACCACTCTTAATCTGGAAGTATTGTTACCCCTTTGATCAACCATCCATAAGGAATCATGTTTCAAGAATGCTTTGTCCCTCTTATCAATCCACCCTTGACGGACCCATTTGGCCCCATCCTCATATAGGTAAAATCTTCTGGATAACATGAAATTGATACTGATTACCCTCGTCTACCATGTGTGCCTTGTGATTACGTCGTGAATATGGAATCCAAACAACTCCACTAGTCAAAAGGATTCACCACACCACCACATGTTTCTGGTCCATCCAACCCTACCCAGACTCCTAAACAATCCTTTGGTAATGGCATTTTCAATCAGTTGGATACAACTATTGACTCAGATTTTAAATTCTTGCGTCAATATCCTTCACATGCCTCTTCATATGCTCCCCATCCCCCCACATCTGGTATCTCCTAGATGTTTCAAACTTCTTTCCCTCATCCCTCCCCCATCCACTCTACATTACAACAAGCTCAACTAAACGTTGTCCTAACCCAAACATAGACATTGACATATGTATCACAATTTCTCCCAACCATCTTACTTCCACCTTCAAGAACCCAACCTTCTACACCCCCACTGGGGGGCAACCTTTATTTACCACATGGTTCTTAGGAGGTGATACAAAATTTTTCAGAAAACAACCTTCAACGGGAGGATTGCCTCCCTACGGAAGTCAACCAATGGGTTTAGGACAACAAAAATCTACAAGCCAACCTTTCACTGGGTGACAATCCCTGTACTCAGGGAAAATATTAGATCAACATCTAGCCGAGGGGAAACCCTTGAATTTCGGTCCATTTACAACAAGGGTTTTGGAAAATCATTTTTGGATATAATTTTGAGGAAAATATAAGTATGAAGGAATCACGCAGAAGTAAAGATTCATGCAGAAGGAAGGAATCACACAGAAGGACAGAATCACACAGAAGGAATGATTTGTACAAAAGATAGAAAGGGAATAGAAGGAAGCGAAGGACGGAGACAACACAAAGACAAAAGGATAAATAAAGCGAGTGATTAAAGGAAGTGAAAACGACGATAGTGAGACTTTCTAGAAATAGAAGGACAACAAGAAAAGTTGTATAAAGAGCAAGAAGTAGAAGAAGAAAATTAACAATTTAACTGAAGATGGATATGCCATGCATTGTAATGGGTTATTTTGGGAAATATAAGAATAGAACTTGAACCCATATATTTTGGGGTATAAATATGTAATGAGCTTTGG
>ML790100.1:172029-191810 GCA_009831015.1 Picea engelmannii | reverse complement strand
ATGACAAACTAGAATTTAGCTTCAACGCTAAGGCTATGAATGCTATCTTGAGTGGGCTTGCAGAAGCAGAATTCGTAAAAGTTATGCACCTAGGAACTGCCAAAGAAATGTGGGACAAACTCATTAGCAGTTATGAGGGTAATGAGAAGGTAAAGGATGGAAAGCTTCAAACCTAAAGAATACAGTTTGAACAACTAAAGATGAAGGAAGATGAAACTGTTGGAAAATACTTTCTGAGAGTAGAAGAAATGGTAAATGCAATGAAGGCACTTGGTGAAACAATTGGGAAACCTTCTTTAGTTCAGAAAATCTTGAGATCTCTCCCAGATAGGTTCAACCCAAAGGTATTTTCTATAGAAGAACTGCATATGAAATGAGAATAGTTAAAGATAAACCCACCTCCAGAGAAGCATCATTTAAAGCAGACAAGAATGAGGATTCTGAGCCCCATGAAATTGAAGAAAAAATTGTGAAGAGACTGAAGAAGGGATCAGGAAAATACAAAGGTAAACTATCTTTCAAATGATTTAACTGTGGTAGGATAGGTCATTTTGCAAATAAATGTCCCCACAAAGGAAAGGATCAGACTTGTGATGACGAGGAGAAATAGAAACACAGAAATTTCTTTAAAGAGAATAACTTTAATAAGAAAAGTCTTTGTGCAAACAATGATGATGATCCTTCAGATGATGAAGACAATGATTCATCTATTGAAGATAAACTAAATGAATTCATACTTATGGCCAAAGAGGACTATGACAATAATAGCACAGGGAGTGATGTTAATGAAGAAGAAGTTGTGGTTGACATGGAAGGAGAACTGATAAGTGCATTAGAAGAGTTTGACAGACTAAGAATCAAGAACAGAAAGCAAAGACAATTGTTGATACAGTTCGAGAAATATAGTAAAGAACCTAATGAAGACCTTGTCCTACTAAAAGTAGAATTGGAAGAGGCAAAGAAAATCAAAGAGATTCTGAAACAACTATCAGAAAAGAAGGCAAGATGTGAATCATTAGAACAAGAAGTAGTGAAAACAAGGAAAGAAATGGAGAAGTTTCAAGCCTTGTATAATCATAATCTGTCAAGTATCAAAGCCACAGAAGGATTAGCCACCATTCTGAATCAACAAAGGAATCCAAAGATGAAAACTGGTTTGGGTTATGAAGAGGGATCAAGCAGTGGGAAGTCACAAAATGAAGAACCCATCAAGTTTGCCAAAAGTACAACCAATAACAATAACAGACCTACAGAAACAAAGGAAGACAATCAGTCGCCCAGGATGAGTAAAGAAAAAGGTTCCAGGACTGAATCTGTATAACGAAGAAACAAATCTCTCTCTACTGAAAGACGTCATCAGCAAGAAATAAATCAATTTTCTCAAAGAAGACAATCATTTTCCAGGTACAAAGAATTTTTCTATGGCTATTGTTTCTACTGTTCTAACTTTGGTCAAAAAGCTGTAAATTGTTCCTTAAGACTTAGACATGAGCAATTAAGATTTCAAAGGAATAAATACTTCCCACAATAAATAATGATACAGTCAAGTAATAATCCTTCACAGACTGCAAATTGCCAAATTAAGTCTGGACACATACAACTAAGGAGACCAAGAAATAATCAACAGTCAATAAGTAGGCAACACTGCAACAATAAGTTTGACTTATTGAATAATGAGGTTGAATGCTACACCTGTCATAACTTTGTACATAAATCTATTGACTGTCGGTTAAGGAACTATGAACCAGATTCGAAATCCCCTGCTGAAAATGTCAAGTTTTGGAATAAGAAGGAAAGTAACAAGTGTGGATTAGTATTGTTTGCTCAAAGAAAAATGAACCCTTGGTATATAGACGATGGATGCTCCAAACACATGACGGGAGACAAAGGCAAGTTTCTATATCTAAGTGAAAGCAAATCAGGAAGCATAACCTTTGGAAATGATGCTCCAGGGAAAATAAAAGGCAAAGGAATGGTGAGCTTAAGTAATGGAAAAGGAAAAGCCCAAGATGTTCTACTTGTGGATGGGCTGAAACATAATCTGCTCAGTGTAAGTCAAATGTGTGACACAGGATGCAAGGTGTTGTTCACGTCCAAGGACTGCAAGATAAAGTCTGTAAACTCAGTAAAAGTGGTGGCCAAAGGCATAAGGACATAAAATAATGTATATGCGCTGAAAGAAAATAGAGAAGAATGTCATCTAAGAAAACAAGATGAAAGCTGGTTATGGCATAGGAGACTTGGACATATAAACTTTGACCACTTAATCAAACTCAAAAACCTCAAGGTAGTAAAAGATCTTCTAAGAATATCAAATCCCCAAGATTCAATGTGTAAACCCTGTCAAGTAGGGAAGCAAAACAGGACACAGTTTAAGTCCAAGAGCTTTACATCAACAGAGAAACCACTCCAACCAGTTCATATGGATTTATGTGGACCATCAAGACATGAAGTCACAGGGAAATAAAACTACTTCATGTTGATTATCGATGATTACTCTAGACTTACTTGGGTTGCCTTTCTCAAAGAAAAAGCTGAATCATTTGAGAAGTTTAAGATATTTAAGGCTTTAACTGAGACTCAAACAGGGAAGAGGTTAAAGGAAGTAAGATCAGACCAGGGAGGAGAGTTTATGTCAAGAGACTTCAAGGAATTCTGCGATGAGCATGGGATCAAGAGAGAATACACAATCCCAAGAACTCCACAACAAAATGGAGTAGTTGAGAGGCAAAACAGAACAGTGCATGAAATGGCCAGGTCAATGATGAATGAGAAGAACATTGGTCAAACCTACTAGGTAGAAGCAATACACACAACAGTCCATGTGCTTAACAAAGCTCACCTTAGACCATAAAGTGACAAGACACCTTATGAATTATGGTTTGGAAGACCTGCCTCAATCAAACATTTTAGAGTCTTTGGGAGTAAATGCTACATAAAGAATAATGATGAGAACCTCGACAAATATGATGACAGGGCGGATGAAGGTATTTTATTAGGGTATGCTACAAACAGTAAAGGATACAGATGCTATAATAAGAGGCTGCATAAAATGGTTGACTGTATTGATGTAAAAATTGATGAAGGAATCCTAGCAAGAGAGGTGTACAATAATGAGTCTTTTATAGAAGACATAGCTAAAGATGAAGATGAACAAGTCCAAGAATCAGAAAATGAAGACTCTGAATTAGATGAAGACTCAGACACTCAAACAGACTCAAATCAACAGTCAACTACAAATTCCTCCTCCAGAATCATTCAAAAGAATCATCTTGCAAGTCAGATAATTGGGGAAAAAGACAAAGGTGTACAAACCAAAAGAAATCTAATAAAAAACACCGAACAATCTCATATAGCCTTCATATCCATGATGGAACCCAAGAATTTTAATGAAGCCAACAAAGATGACCACTGGGTTAAAGCAATGAATGAAGAACTTGATCAGATTGAGAAAAACAATATGTGGGAGATGGTTCAAAGACCTGAAGGTAAAAACATCATTGGCTCCAAATGGATCTTTAAGAATAAGTTGAATGAGAAAGGACAAGTTATCAGGAACAAAGTAAGGTTAGTCTGTAAAGGCTATTCTCAGATAGAAGGAATGGATTTTGATGAAACGTTTGCACCCGTAGCAAGATTAGAAGCTATCATAATGTTTCTTGCCTATGCTTGTCATAAAAGGTTTAAAGTCTACCAAATGGATGTCAAGTTAGCCTTTCTCAATGGAGATTTAAGTGAAGAAGTCTATATGGAACAACTAGAGGGTTTCAAATTGTCTGATAACCCTGACTTAGTATGCAAGATGAAGAAAGATTTATATGGTTTAAAACAAGCCCCTCGAGCCTGGTATCACATACTGGATACGTATCTCAAAGACAAAGGGTTCAAGAGAGGAACAACTGACAACAATCTGTATATTAAAACAAAGGATAATTATTTGCTCATCGTACTGGTCTATGTAGATGACATCATCTTTGGATGTAATAGGGATTCACTAGTACAATGGTTTGCTTCTGCCATGGAGTCTGAATTTGAAATGTCTATGATAGGAGAACTGTCATTTTTTCTTGGTCTGCAAATTACTTAGAGGCCCGAAGGGATGTTCATTTCTCAAGAAAAATATCTAGGAGAAATGCTGAAAAGGTTTCAAATGGAAGATTCTAAACCCGTGGGTACACCTATGGTAACTGGATGTAAATTAAGCAAGGATGATGATTCACCTGATGTTGATCAAAGCTCATATTGATCAATGATAGGAAGCCTATTGTACATCACATCATCTCGCCCAGACATAATGCATGCTGTAGGAATGGTGGGAAGATATTAGGCTGCACCCAAACAGAGTCATTTGCAAGTTGTCAAAAGGATATTCAGGTATTTAAAAGAAACAATGACTTATGGTCTGTGGTATCCCAGAAATCAAAATCTTCAGTTGACTGCTTATTCAGATGTAGATTGGGCAAACTGTGTTGATGACAGAAAAAGCACCAGTGGAGGAGCATTCTTCCTAGGTGACTCCTTAGTAGCATGGATTAGTAAAAAGCAAGGTTCCATTTCTTTATCAACCACATAGGCAGAGTACATTGCTGCTGCTACCTATTGCACTCAGGTATTATGGATGATTCAGACACTTGTAGACTTAGAGGTAAAATACACTGCATCGATCCCAATTCATTGTGATAACACTAGTGCCATCAGTGTGTCTAAAAATACTGTATTCCACTCCAAGACCAAGCATATTCCCATAAAATATCATTTTCTGAGAGAGCAGGTCACCAATCATACTGTTCAGGTCCATTACATTCCCACTATAGAACAAATTGCAGACATCTTTACTAAACCCCTAGCGAAGACACCTTTTGAATATCTCAAACAGAAGCTGGGTGTTATTTCTTCTCACACCTTAAAGAGTCCATCTTGTTAGGGGGAGTTTTGTATTATTTGAATATCTAATGCCTCCTAAAATTACTGCAACAACTCAGGGGGAGCATGTCTTTTCTTTGATATTGATGTCAAAGGGGGAGAAAAGAATTTGGGTGCCTTAGTTGCCATCAATGACAAAGGGGGAGATTGTTGGCATGTTTTACAGGCAGCGTATGCTTGTCATTGATGGCAAGTACAACGACGATGATGGCTTAAGTATAGTAGCAATGATCAACAGTGCAATGATAATCAGGGAAGAGCAGCAATGGTGATCATTGGATCAATAATTCAGAATTCTTGATGGCCGTCATATCTCAATGTAGACAAGAGGATCATGCAGATATGGAGGATAGATCTTGGGCGTTAGATCCGAGCGCAGGGTTTGACCACTGTTGGATTGAGGAGAGCCTGCACGTTCTTTAAAGTGCTAGGAGAAGCGGGCTTACAAAATCCCAAAAGTAGGAGGACCGTCCATCTTCGAGTAGGACACGTGGCGAAAGATCGTCGTTTCCTTGACTGGAAATTCAAAGGAACAGGGTTCCCTAACCTGCTGAATTCGCAAAATGGGAAACCCCGAAGTAAACTCGATTTTAGAGTTTCAGAGATCGAGAGTTGGAGATGTCAAAGAATATTAACCACAGGAATCTCGAAATCACGATATGCAAAATCGCGACTTAATCTGAGCCGTCAGATCAAGGTTTGATCTGGACCATTGATCCCAGTCCATTTTGGAGTTTCACAGATCGAGAGTTGGAGATATCAAAGAATATTAACCATAGGAATCCCAAAATTGCAACTTAATCTGAGTCGTCAGATCAAGGTGTGATCTGGACCATTGATCCGAATCCATTTTGGAGTTTCACGGATCGGGACTTTGAAGTGACAAGAACAATGAACATCAAGAATGTTGAAATCGCGAAATGCGAAATGATCTGAGCCGTCAGATCAAGTGTTGATCAGGACCGTTGATCCCACGCTATTTCGGGGTTTCGAGGATCGCGACTTGGAGAGTCGAGATGTGTCATCTCCAGATTCATGAAATGAGAAATAGAAAAAGTGCCTTATGCATAAGGATGTGGTCACAACGCTTGGTCACATCAGCGAGAGATGGAGGAAAGATCTAGAGCAACCAAGCTCCTTTTCAGGGATCGCAACTGGGAATGTCGAGACACATGGTCACACGAATGTTGAATTGTCGAATGCTGAAATGTCGAAATGAATGCAAGATCCCATGGAATCAATCCAATGGTGCAAATGAATTTGAACAAGATCGGAGGGATACTGTAGCATGACACAGTGTAACTTCAAGAAAACACTGATGGTTTCTGCCAGAGGACTCGAAGACACTTTGAGATGATTGACAGAGGAGGTGACGAGTCTCTGGGAATCTTCAAGAGGGATGAAGATGTTCATGGAGGCGATTGACAGCTGGATGAGCATTGAGGCCTGTAACTGGAACAAAGAAGGTGAGCTCGACTGCCACAGAGAAGACGAAGAGTCTCAAACTGCCAGAGAGGCTAAGGAATCTAAGTATAACATACAGTGATGCTAAACGAGTGGTAAACGACCAGAGAAGCTAAAGAGTCACGATGATGATCAGACAGAGCACTCAAGTTGTGGAGGAATTTCGCACGGAGTGAGCATGCAGAGGCATTGCGAATATTGCATGCACAAAGACAACAGAGACGGTAAGAATGCTAAACAAAGAAGAGATAAGGTTTGTCATTGTGTAGGAGAATTGAGGTGTGTACAAGGAGGCAGAACGCAGGAGCAGAAATGCACAATCGAGGAATGGTGCATTGAAGGGATATGGCGCATAGAGCATAAAAGGCAGAAGAATAGAAAGTGCTAGAGGTGTGCAGAAGACACTGATGCAGATAGGGCAGAGCAATGTAACAGAACAACAACAGGGCTAGTAAGCCATTGAATAATTTTATATCACTGTAATAAGTTTTAGTAACAAAGAATTTATAATTCAGGGTGGTTGGGAGGTGCTAGGGAGGACTGGTGTCCTCAAAGGTTCAAGTGGGTGCTTGAACACAGGGAGTTGTTGCTTCCTTCTAGTTGGGGCTAGAGNATAGAAACCAGGGAGTTGGTGCTTCCTTCTAGTTGGTGCTAGAGAAACCAGGGGGTTGGTGCTTCCTTCTAGTGGGTGCCAGAGAAAACAGAGAGTTGGTGCTCTCAGCAAGTTGCAGCTTGCAAAAATAGAGGTTGTAGCCTCACAATGAGTTGATGCTCATATGTATGATAATGTAAATAATGTACATAATACTTATCATATAAATAAAAAGAGGTTTTTACCCTCTATGGGTTTCCTCGGGAATTATCTGTCTCTGTTTTTCTCATATATGTTACTGATGTTGAATGTGCCTTTGCTTATTTCCCATTATTGTGATCATCATTGAGTGCCCTGTAAAGATTTTAAAAGAAGCATAATTGTTTAAGCATGGTGACAACTGATTCACCCCCCCCTCTCAGTTGTCCAACATCAAGAGATCATAAGTTTGTTATCTCTAAACTCTTTCATGCCTCCCTCCTCCATGGAAATCTCTCATTATATAGGATTTGGAGGCTTAACAACCACGGGGAGGATCTCTCATTAGATCCACTAAAAAAGGGATCTATAAGAAACCATCCAAGAGATCCTCCACCTTCCCTAAAAAATAGGAAACCAAATGTGAGGTGGATTCTCACATTTAATTACTTTCTTTTTCATGAATATTAATAATAATTCATGTGCACTTGATTTTCACAGTTAATTAATTTCTTTTTCATGAATATTAATAATAATTCATGTGCACTTGGTATTTTGGCCTTCATGTAATATATCCCTCCTCCACATTGAATAGGGATTGTGACATAGGTTATTCCATGGTGTCAAGGTGTATGAGACACTTATATGACACTTACGACACTTAGGGAAAGGTACCTAGGTGTGAAAATTTCATGTGTAACAGTTAGCGACAATGTTTTGGTACCACACGCTAGTATGGTATATGAAGCTATAGGGTATTACACCTACCAGATTGGCTAGGAATTTGGAAGAAATAAAGCAAGCTCTATTAAAGGAGTTCAAAAATTCGATGTCAGAATCACAATATATTACTGAACTGAAGGAGATCAAACAGGTGAAAACATAGTCAATATGGGATTCTGATCAATGCTTTAAGGATGTAATGGGGAGACTGACTTTCCATATTCTAGATCAACAACATCAAGAGTGGTTCATTGTAGGATTACTACCCCACATTCCTAGACCACTAATTCAACAAAAGGCTATGTTGCATCTTGAGGCACTGGAAATCACGATGAAATTAAAGTTGTTGCTGACAGGAGTCGCTGGGGGAATGACACAAGTTCAGATGTAGTCATTTGCAGTAACAATTCAGATGGATGATCTTACAAAAGGAAGGGAAAAAGGAGAAAAAAATTGGTGTACCAAGTGTAGAATGAAGGGCCACCACAAGGACGAATGCCTAACATTCGTGCAATACTTGGTAGTAGGAGAAAAAAATCCACTACCCAAGGGAGGATACTGCAAGATCTGTGAGAAATGGGGACATCATCCCACTAAGTGTCCATTACTCTAGAGATATTAGAGTACTCCAAAGAACTTGTTTTGCAATTTTTTTAAATCAGTAGGACATTAAGAAAAGGATTGTCATGCGTTCAACCTACTAAGGGAGCGCACATCGGATATATACTGGATCCAGGAAGAGAATACCGGTGCAGATAGGAGTGGTGCAAAATATAACACTCCAAGAGGTTTCAATTAGGGGAACAAAGAAAATTTTGGCAGAGGATGAGGAAGAAGGAATTTTGGTTGCGGAGGACGAGGACCGATTATCTTTTATAACTGTAATCAACCAGGACACTTGGACTGAGATTGCCAAAACTCATGTACCACATACACATATTGTAGAGCACTGATCATGCAATGGATGACTATCCCCAACTAGTTGCAAAATGGCAAGCTAGGAGCAACCCAAATTTGAATCTACATCAAAATCAAAATGCGCAAATGATATCAGTTGAAAAACGCAGTGAAGGACAAAAACTCACAATTGTTACATGCAAAGGATCTCGCACAAGTGCTAATATGGAAACTCAAGTAAATCAAACGTGTTGGTTGTGGAGTATGATTATTTTCTTGATTCAAAGGTTTGTTTCAGCCATGCATGGACCCCATTCCCTAATGGAGGGGTGTGGGGGGGATTCCCCCCCCACAACCATTACCACAGGGATCCAGGGGGGGTGACGACAATTTTTGTAGCCCCTCCTGGCAGGGGATTTGGTGGCAGTGCCCATGAAGTGAAATATTGGGAAAAATTGCCTTGTAAAATATTGTAATTTTGTATTCAAACTAGACCATTCATTACAAGGTCGCATATCTAACGGTAGAAGTTGTTTTTAGGGTTTTTTACCCTAGAAGACAACCCTATTTTATTAGGGAATTTTTTTGCGGCTATGTATTATCACAAATATTGTATTTTGAGAGAGGAGACTGTAAGAAAAAGAAGATGAAGTTACAACAGGTGTGTTGTAGGTTGTATCCCTTCATTTTTCTAGATAATAATAAGAAAGGACCTGGCAATTTCTTTGGTGGATGTAGCCCACACTAGGTGAACCACGTATATCTATGTCTCTATTGTATTGTGTATCTTCTGTTTTTTATTTCTGCATTTGCTTTATTTTATTTCTCCACTATCTTATTTTTCTAACAATTGGTATCAGATCAAAAGGTAACTCATAGGAAACTAGGGTTCCTAGTTCGAGTGGGAGCAATGGCAGAAGATGGAAAGTTTAGGGTCGAGAAATTTAACAACCAAAACTACTAGTTATGGAAGATGTAGATGGAAGATTGTTTATATAAAAAGGATCTATTCCTACCATTGGGAGGAATAACAAAGAAGTCGACGTCCATGAAGGACGCAGAATGGGAGGTTCTGGACAGAAAGGCACTAGGAACAATACGGCTGAGCCTCACAGTGTCAATGGATTTCAATATTTCAAAATAAAATACAATGAAGAAGTTGATGGATGCATTGGCTAAACTGAATGAAAAACCCTCGGTGTCCAATAAGGTATTTCTAATGGAGTGATTATTTAATATGAAGATGTTAGAAGGTGGGTCTATTGCATATCATTTAAATGAATTTAATACTATTACTAATCAACTAAGTTCTATAAAAGTGGACTTTGATGATGAGGTCAGGGCTCTTCTAATCATGTGCTCATTGCCAGAAATATGGAATGGCTTGGTCATAGCTATAAGTAACTCTGCCTCTAGTTCAAACAATATAAAATTTGATGATGTTGTTGTTGTTATCCTTAGCGAGGAAATGAGACATAAAAATACACGTGAGACATCGGGTAATGCGTTAAACATGGAGAATAGGGGAAGACAAAAGGATAGAGGAAAGGGCTCAGGGAACTGTGGGAATGCTAGGAATGGAAGATCCAAATCCAGACTGGGAAAGATAGAGTGATGGAATTGTGGGAAGAATAGACATATGAAGAAAGACTGTAGAGCTCCAAAGAAACAATGAGATGGACAATAGGATAAAATCAAGAAGCAAATGTAACAGGTGATGTGTTACAAGATGCTTTGATTCTTTTTGTAAATAATATTTTTGAGTCTTGGGTAGTAGATTCAGGGGCTTGATTTCAAGCCACACCCCATAAGAAATATTTTATAGATTATGTTCAAGATTGTTTTGGATAGGTTCATTTGGGTGATGATGTACCATGCAAAATTGTTGGAATGGGTAAGGTACAAATAAAGAAAAAGAATTGAAACCAATGGTTATTGAAAGAGGTAAGACATGTACCAGATCTAATGAAAAATCTGATTTCAATAGGGAAGTTGGAAAGTGAAAGTTGTATATCTATATTTACAGATAAGGCGTGGAAGGTCATCAAAGGATCACTGGTGATAGAAAAATGAGAGAAGGTAGGTACATTGTATTTAGGTACTAGTAATATTGATTCTTCTATCTCATTATCTTCTTCAGGAGTGGATACAACACCATGACATCATAGGATTTGACACATGAGTAAGAAGGGGATGTAGATACTTCACAAAACAAAAACATTTCCAGATCTTAAACAAATTGATTTGGATTTCTGTGAGCATTGTGTTTATGGAAAACAAAAGAGAGTTGAATTTCTCAAAGTCGGAAAAGAAAAGAAGAGTGAAACGTTAGATCTTGTGCATGTATATGTATGGGGACCAGCTCATGTATCATCTCTTGGTGGCTCTCATTATTATGTTACCTTTATTTCTATGTAGCTAGAAATACTTGGGTTTATTGCATTCGACAAAAAAATGATGTTTTTGATACTTTTAAGAAATATAAAGCTTTGGTTAAGAATGAAATAGGAAAAAGGTTGAAGTGTCTCAAATTAGACAATGGAGGTGAATATTGCTACAAGGATTTTGATGATTATTGTTCATATCATGGGATTCGTAGAGAGAAAATAGTTCGAGGAACACCACAAGAAAATGGTGTGTTAGAAAGGATGAATAGGATAATCATGGAGTGTGCAAGGAGTATGAGATTCCATGTTGTGTTTCCCTTACAGTTCTGGGAAGATGTTGTAGATACTGTTGTTTACTTAATAAAAAGAGGACCTTCAAGATATTTGGATGGTGGAATTATAGAGGAGGAATGGATATGTAAAAAGGTAAACTATTCTTTTCTGAATACTTTCGGTTGTGAAGAACTTGTCCATATTGATAAAGAAAATAGAACAAAGCTTGAGGACAAATCCAAGAAGTGTACCTTTATTGGATACGCTGTTAATGATTTTGGTTATCGCTTATGGGATTACGGAAATCACAAAATAAGTAGGAGTAGAGATGTCATATTCAATGAGAAGGCCATGTACAAAGATCAGTTGTAGGGAAAGAAAAAATAAAAATACAAACTAGAATATAAAGTTCTTGATGAGATCACTGAAAAATAAATTCCAAAGGTACCATAAAATAAAAATCTACAACAACAAGAGAAACAGGTACCTAAAACTCCTACAAGTGTTGTTAGAAGAACTACTCGGTTAAGTAGATCCCTTGAGTGATACTCTCTTTAATTGTATTATTTATTGTTGACTGATTCTGGTGAACCAGAATGTTATGAATAGGCAATGCAGGTAGACACTAAAAAGAAGTGGGAGCAAGGCATGAAAGAGGAAATGGATTCCTTGGTAAATAACCAGAATTGGGACTTGGTTTAGTTGCCTGTAGGGAAAAGAGCATTGCAGAATAAATAGGTTTACAAGTTGAAGGGAGAAGATGGAGGAAAAAAGCGATACAAGGCTAGACTTGTTGTAAAAGGGTTTGCACAAAAGAAATGTGTAGATTTTGATGAAATATTTTCTCCTATTGTTAACATGACTTCAATTAAGACTATTTTAAGTTTTGTGGCAGTAGATTATTTACATCTTGAATAGTTAGATGTAAAAAAATATTTTCTCCATGGGGATTTGGAGGAAGAGATTTATATGTAGCAGCTATAGGGGTATGAAGTCAAAGGGAAGGAAAATTTGGTATGCAGGTTGAAGAAGAGCTTGTATGGCCTAAAACAAGCTCCAAGTCAATGATATTTGAATTTTGATAGGTTTATGACATAGCAAGGTTATAGTAGATGTCATTCTGATCACTATGTTTATTTTAAAAGGATAGAAAATGGAAGATTTATTATTTTTCTATTGTATGTAGATGGCATGCTTGTTGCAAGGTATAATATGTAGGATATAAATGTGCTCAAGAAGAAATTGGCTAATTCATTTGTGATGAAGGATTTGGGTGATACAAAGAAAATCCTTGGCATGAGAATAACAAGAGATAGGAAAAATTGTAAATTGACATTGTCTTAGGGTGAGTACATAGAAAAGGTGTTGGAGAGGTTTAGAATTCAAAATGAAAAAACAGTTAGTACACCTTTGGAAATTCATTTCAAATTAACTAAGGAAATGTGTCCCAAGACACAAGAGTGTTATAACAAGATTTACCTCACCCTATGAAAACTTGCACAAAAGGCCTTTTTCCATTTCCCTATGCAAACTTGAAGTCCCTTTTTGCAAATCCCAGAGCTAAAAACATTATTTTTCCACATATACATGCCCTGCCTATTGTATAACATGCTAATACATACGTTGCACCACTACAACACACGTACATTGTGTTTTGTGCCCAAAATTAAAAAATGGTGTCAGGTTTCCATGTCACGTCACAAGATCCATGATCCTTGACCTTCCATATAATGGAAACGTTCTGACTCGACCCTTCAGTTCCACTTGAAGGCTACAAATGGGCCAAATCCAAGCTATGGAAAAGAGGAGAAGACTTCAACTTTGAGAGCAAAGTTACTCTGGAGAATTATTCACTTCATATTGAGTCTGCATCCCTTTGTCCTTTTAAGTTTGAACACATTTTTCAGCCCCCAAGCTCTTCACTACTTGATTGAGAACATCATTGTCTCTCTTATATGAGCTTGCCTTTGTTGGAGGATTGAAGTGGTGGAGGACCAGCTGGAAGGGACTTCGTTTCTTCGTTCCAAAATGTGCCGACACAAAAGTTTGTAATTCATTCACTTCTGTGGATTACATTTTAATAGAAATACTCTTTTCTCATCCAATTAATATCTTGCAAATATTTGAATTGTTATTCCATGGGCGTATTTGTTATGAGTGTTGATGGATTATTCTATTGAATGTGCTAACATTATATACTATCATCATATTCTTACGTTTCTTGGTTGTTGAGGACAAGTTGCAGGTGTATTGCATTGAGTCAAGTGCTCAATGGTGGAATTCATCGAACGTCTGGACGAGGTAGGCATTTTATCTTGTCTTGCTAGCATATTTGTTTATATAGCATACCTGAGATTATAGTTGATTTCTGCAGTCATTTTCGTCAGTTGTGGCTTACCCCTAGCCATAGATAGATTTTCCTCATAACAAAGAGGATACAAAATACATGTCTAGGGTATCTTATTCATCGACAATTGGCATCTTGATGTATGTGATGGTTTGCACAAGACCAAATATTACACATGCAGTGGGAGTTGTGAGCATGTATATGAACAATCTAGGTAAAGAACATTTGGAGGTAGTAAAGTAGATTCTCAAGTATTTGAGAGGTACTTCTCATCATGGATTATGTTTTGGAGACCCAAACACTATTCTACAGGAATATGTTGATTCATATATGGTAGGTGATAAAGATAGAAAGAAGAGCACCACAGGGTATTTGTTTACTATAGGTGGAACAACAACAAGTTGGATTTCAAAACTACAAAAGGTTGTTGCACTTTCAACAACATAAGCACAGTATGTTTCTCCTACAGAGGCTAGTAAAGAAATGATTTAATTACAGAGGTTTATGGAGGAATTGGGAAAGAAGCACGAGAATAACATATTGTATTATGACAGTGAGAATTTCATTCATCTTGCAAAGAAATCATCCTTCCATTCAAATACTAAGAATATACAATTCAGGTACCATTTCATATGATTTGTTTCAGAAGACAAACATTTGAAGTTGGAAAAGATACATATTAGCCACAATCCTGTAGACATGTTAACAAAGGGAGTAACTAGGGAGAAACTGAGTTACTTATTAGTTTCAGTTGGTCTTCAATCATGAAGGGGAAGATGAGAAATTTGTTAGGTCCAAGGTGGAGTATAGTCCAGTAGGTACAACAACAATGGAGTTGTTGTGATCAGTCTCCAAGTGGGAGATTGTTGCTTGTGGAACCTTATTATCTTCTTGATTCAAAGGTTTTTTTTCAGCCGTGAATGGACCCCATTCCCTAACAGGGGGTGTGGGGGGATTCCCCCCCCCCAAAATGTATCCAGGAGGGTTCAGGGGGGTGACGACAATTTTTGTAGCACACCCCCTGGCAGGGGATTTAGGGGCAGTGCCCCTGAAGTGAAATATTGGGAAAAATTGCCTTGTAAAATATTGTAGTTTCGTAGTTAATATGGATTGTTCATTATAAGGTCACAAATCTGATGGTAAAAGTTATTTTTAGGGTTTTTTTCCCTAGAAGAAAACCCTCTTTTATGAGGGAATTGTATTGTGGTTGTGTATTATCACAAATATTGTATTCCGAGAGAGGATATTGTGAGAGAAAGAAGAGGAAGTTACAATGGGTGTGTTTTAGGTTGCATTCCTTCATTTTGTTGGACAATAATAAGGAAGGACCTAGAAATTTATCTGGTGGATGTATCCCACATTGGGTGAACCAAATATATCTGTGTCTCTATTGTATTATGTATCTTCTATGTTTTTTTTCTACATTTGTTTTATTTTATTGCTCCACGATCCTATTTTTCTAACAAAACAAAGCAACGGGTAAGGAAGGCAGCAGAGCCTATGCCATCATTCAACCCACGGTAGGAAAAAAATAAATATCAGAGTGAAGGAAAGGAAATAATTGAACCACATGGGGAAGCCTCCACATCATCTCTACCTCATCTAGAATACCCAACAATACCTTTAAAGTAAAGTGTGCAATTAAGTATAGTAACCAAATTCTTAAAAAGTTGTGTAGAAATGATGAGAGATAGAACCGTGCTTAGTATATGATACAAGATGATTGATCATTGTGCAAAAGGAAGGCACACCCCTTTCACACAGCGAATGGTAAACCAAGTACTGCACTGGAAGAGAACCAATGGGGAATTCAAGTTTAATGCGTAGATTGGGGAATACAATGTGGATAATGTAATCCTAGACTTATGATCATATGTGAATGTATTACCTAAGCAGACATGGGAGATGATGGGTGGACCTGAATTAATATGGTCCCATGTCTAGTTAAGGCTTGTGAATCAACATAACATAGTCCTAATAGGGTGACTAACAGGGGTACCTATAAACATAGATGGGGTGCGCAACATGGAAGACTTTGAAGTAATTGAGATCGTAGATGATAGTCAACCATATCTAGCATTAATGGGTTTGGAATGGGTGGTTGATAACCAATAAATTATTAACTTGAAAAGAAGGGATATGATCTTCAAGTTCAAGGATCTAAAGGTTACTGCACCCTTGGACCCATTAAAAGGGAATAGATATACAGAGTCAATAAGAGCGAATGACATGGACAATTTATACAATTTGACTGCGTGAATGGAGGATTATGTCGAGCCAATAATGAATGGTGCAATCAGTTAGAGAAGTTTTAGTTCATGTGCATCAGATTTAGAAGTTGGTTTAGAGAATCGAAAACTGAGGATGCATGAAGTATCAACTAGAAGATGTTCCTGTATAAACCGATCTTTGCACTGGATAAACACAAAACTAGATGACCCACCCAGGTACGATGGAATAAATGAGATTAATGTGTTTATAAAAGAATTTGAATTATAGGTACTTGAAAAACAGAGGCGGTTAGCACTAGATGGCGTCTTAAAAGCAACACCAACAAGTTGGTGGGCCATGCATAGAAAGAGTATTAAAGATTGGGCACAATTCAATAGACTCATGAAAATATGCTTCAGACCTAAAGCATAAGTAAGTGTGCAAGAATATGCAGTAGAAAGTGACATGAAAGATCACATGGAAAAATGTAGGGATTTATGGCGCTCAGTATCAGAAACAAAATGGATGCACTGATACATACACACGTTGGATACAATCCCATGGAATTGGTATTTAGAATTGGAGATGCGTAGAGAGACAATAGCATGAGAAGGATTGGTCGAGAGATTCAAAGTCACATTCACATTTGAACATGAATCTCCCTCCATACAGACAACCCTACATGCCATCCAAACAAAGATATTCTTGAAGGTAGAATCAGTGGAAGAAGATCCCCTACACAGTGCAAACACAAACAAATTAATGGTCCAGAAGATATTGGAATGCTACAATGTCATGAAGGGGGAATATGATGAAGGGGATCCCAGGAATTTCTAGGTACCAGAGATAGAAGACACACATACAATAGAAGGGCTAGAGCTAGTATCTACCACATACACACAACCAATAAATACAAAGAAATTCAACATTGAGACAATGGAGAATCCTAAATTTGCGCACATAAGAGACTATTGGAACGATGAGACAATTGCGAAGGTGACATACTTATTACGAGAATATCAAGACTTATTTCCTACTACATTCTTAGAGATGAAGGGGATAACAGGAAACTTAGGGGAGATGAAGATTCCACTAAAACCTGGAGCGAAGCCAATATGAC
The DNA here is from genome assembly GCA_009831015.1 of Picea engelmannii. Taxonomy (NCBI): domain Eukaryota; kingdom Viridiplantae; phylum Streptophyta; class Pinopsida; order Pinales; family Pinaceae; genus Picea; species Picea engelmannii. Next base: position 174,675 of record ML790100.1, on the reverse strand, counting down.
AGAGAACATACAGGTTGAACTTGAGGTATAAGAAGAAGGTTAACGTTGAACTAGATAGAATGCTCAATGCATGCATCATTGAACCAATCAACAAATCTAAATGGATTATCCTTGTGGTGGTGTTGGACAAAAATACTAGAGGGATTATAATCTACGTCGACTTAAGGAAACTTAATGATGCATGCTTACATGACCCATTCCCAACACCACTCACTAATGAAGTATTGGAGAATGCAAGGGGTCAAGAAGCATATTTTTTCACTGATGGATTCTCTGGGTACCATCAGATAAAAATTTCATAGGAGGGCAGACATAAAACCACATTTGTAGTATAATGGGGCATTTATCAATACACAATGATGCCATTTGGATTGAAGAATGCACCTATGATGTTTTCTAGAGTGGTTGTGGCCGCATTCAAAGAGTTCATACATAATTTTTTGGATGTGTAATTAGACTATTGGATGGTATTCATTCTACTACAAGATCGTATCGAAGTTCCTCAACTCATGTTAGATCGATCCAGACAGTGTCAGATTTCACTAAACTTAATGAAATGCATCTTTCTTGCACCATTTTGAATTATACTAGGACATATCGTATGCAAGCAAGGCCTATTGGTTGACCCAGCCAAGATTGTCATTATTCTGGAATTAATGCTGCCAACCTTAGTCAAAAAACTACGAGCAACTTTGGGCCATACAAGTTATTACATGAAGTTTATTCAAGGCTATGAACAGTTTACAACACCCATGGAAAAATACCGAGGAAAGAAGTTAATTTCCAATGGAATGAGTATTGTTAGAAGGGGTCAGACGCACTAAAACAGAGACTGGTCACTACACCCATTTTAGTATTTCCAGATTTGGATAGAGTTTCATGTCCATGTCGATGCATCATCCATTACATTGGGCACACGGCTCTCACAACCAGGAAAATGCACAATTGATCATCCGATTGCATTTGCGAGTAGGAAACTATCTATATATGAAAAAAATTATACCACTACAGAATGGGAAGGCCTCGCCATGGTCTATGCACTCCATAAGTTCATAAATTACCTACTTGGGTCTCACTTCAAGATGTACACAAACAATTCTGCATTAAAATACTTAGTCAATAAGCATGTCTTAGGAGGCAGAATATGCAAATGGTTGTTACTATTTCAGGAATATGATTTTGAGGTCATCGTAAAACCTGAGAAACTAAATGTAGGACCAGATCATCTCTCATAGATCATGATAGGAGAGGATGCAGATAATTTAGATGATAGTTTTCCAAATGCACAGTTATTCAAAGTCAGGATGGTGGGTTATTTCACAGACATTGTGGAGTTTCTACATATGTGTGTGGCTCCCTCCAAGATGATAGTAGGACAAAAGAAACAATTAGTAGTCAAGGAAACATACTATCAACTAATTGAAGGGAACCTGTATAAGTTAGGGGCAGATGGAATCTTGAGGCGTTGTGTACCGGAACACGAAAGAACAACCATATTGGAGGAAGCACACAACGAGATTGTTGGAGGACATTACGTAGGAAAATAAATGAAACAAAAGATTTTATGCTCAGGGATTTGGTGGCCTACACTGTTCAAGGTTGTGAAGGAGTATTGTCAGTCCTTTGACGTATGCCAAAGAGTGGGTAAACCATCTCGGCGCGACGAAATTCCATTAAATCCACAAGTTACATTGCAACAAATCGATAAGTGGACTATTTATTTTGTGGGTCCCATCAACCCATAAGCAAGGAGATAAGGAGAAAGATACATCATTACTGGGACCGAGTATTTAACCAAGTGGGTAGAAGAAACACTAGTTGCTAATTGTATGAAAAAGACTGATGCATGGTTTCTATTTGAGAATGTAGTCACCAAGTTTGGATGTTTGTGCATATTACTTACCGATCAAGGTACACACTTTGTTAACCAAACCATTCCTGCATTAATTGAGTAATTTCAGATTCATCATCAGAAAGGTACACCATATCATCCTTGGGTTAATAGCACAGTAGAAGCTTTCAATAAAAATTTTGAGAATTCTTTGACAAAGATCTGCAATGTTGGAAGAGATGATTGGGACTTACGCATCCTAATGATACTATGGGCATACAAAACTACAAGTAAGATGCTAACAGAGAAAACACCATTCCAATTGGTCTATGGAAAAGAAGCAATAATGTCAATGGATTTCATTGTACCTAGTGTTACACATTATTTTCGTCATCCCTATGATCGTTAATGATGTAAACCTATCTATTGCCTTTAGAGGGGTCACAGTGGCCTGAGTTCCTGAAGAGAGAAGGAAGAAGAACTTTTCCTGAGAAAAGAAGTTGCATTTTCCTATGTAAAAACCTTATAAAGAGAAATTTCCGCAGGTTGCTATATAGGCAGGGTGCGGAAATGACAAATTCCCGCAGGTTGCTATATAGCCGGGGTGCAAACTTTCCGCAGGTTGCTATATAGCTAGGGTACGGACATTCCAGCATGTGGGAAAAACGTACGGTTTCTCGAATTTTCTAGAAGGAGAAGCTTCTTGGGTGAGGTGGCATCTGAATAGTTTGGATCTTACTCGCTTTCATGATTTAGTGGGATCATCCTAACCTCCTCACCTTATCTTCTTCAGCTTATAAAAGGAGAGGAATTCT
>ML790100.1:126573-164787 GCA_009831015.1 Picea engelmannii | reverse complement strand
ATGCTATCGCTATCATTTTGGTTGGTTTGTGTTGTTTTGATATTGACTACACAAGAGCACTGGAGTGAAGCGGGAGCAACAAAGACTATAGGAAGCGATTATAAGGTATGTTACTTATTCTTGCCTCTTAGTAAATTCAATATTTAAAACTTAAGGAAATCGTCCTATTCTGTCATGTTTTGTTCTAGATCCAGGTGGATCTAGGGAGATCGGTTTGTGTCCGCACTTACGGATTTATCCATAAACACCTAGTCTAAGCATTGCAACCATCACTGAAATCTCAGACACATGTGAAATAAAGGAGATATTGGCGCAGTTAGTCCAGCTTGACGAGGACATGTTTCTAGTTGGATTCCATCAACAGGTGCAGGAATCCAGAGAGAAGTCATGGCATGATCAATATATTAGAACCAAGAAATTCCAAGTCAGTGACCTAGTACTACTCTATGACAACAAGTATCTACAACACCCAAGGAGGTTTTGCATGCATTGGTTAGGGCCGTATTTGATCCAAGAAATAATAGAGACAAGTGTTGCATGGTTGGGAACCTTAGATGAACAAATCTTGGATGGAATGATGAATGGAATTCGGTTGAATCTCTACAAAGACAACCGATCGTCTATGCAGTGACCTGTGGAGTGAAAAAACTCCTGTATTATAGTAAGTGTACCATAATAGCAAGAAAAGAAAGAAAAACCAAATAAAAAGTAGAGAAAGGAAAGTAAACTAGTAAAAAGGTAGTGATAGGAGACAAAAAATGAGTAATAAGAATCCCAAGGTATCAGAACTTGCACAGTTGGACTGACCATCTTACATGAAGTGAACACTGCATCAAGTTCAACGAGAAGATATGGACAGACCCACTTGTGATGAGTAGTGCATTATTGCGTAGGATGACATGAAAATACTATTAACTATAGTCAGGCACTAAAAATATTGTTGGATGGCCAATGTGAAGGGTCATTAAAGCGCCATATCTACATTTAATCAGGAAAGATGCAAAAAATCACAGTCGATTGATGGTATGCAGGAAAACTCACCTGAAGGATTTTTTAATTAAGATGCAATGATGGAACAACTCATCAACTCTGGTGGTGGAGGGGATGAGTTAGTAAAAGCAAGATGGGACAAGTACGATGGACATGAAACCACACCAACATAAGAACATCGTAAGTGGAACTAAATTTTTGCATATCACATTGAGAAGATAGAAGAGACCTAGTGAGAATATAGCCAAGCTTCCGCTCACCAAGTAGGCTCTTTAGAGAAATGGGGAAAGTTCTTCCATGAATACTACCGACCCCCCTAGGGTTGAGTTGGGAAGGTGATATTGTGGACAAACCTACCAACTTGAAGTTCATGAACCAAGACGTTATCAAATCACAACCAGTGCCAGAGCTGGCTGGGGACCCATAATTAGGCATTGAGCACATAGAAAAATAAGAGACTCACATCGTTTCCTGTGTAAAATTGCACAATGAACGTACCAGATTCAATATCTGCTTCAAGTTTTATGAACACTTCATGACAGTAAAAGAACAGGAAATGGATCAAGATCCCACTGAAAGCGAGGTTTCCCAGAAATTGACCTCGCATACTACATCCCAACTTAACCAAAAGATGTGGTCAAAAGACGTAGGTGAAAAGGAGGAGGTTGTCAGTCGCAAGAAACCTCAGCAGATTACCAACATAGAAGACGATTACATGAAGATGATTCTTACCAATTATTGTGCCTCAGAGATGTGATGTTGCCCCCCTCGACAACATGCCTCCTGATGTCGTCATCTGGACTTAAGCTACCATCAAGTGAGAGGAGGCATTCAAGAGGGAAAAGGAGGACTCTATAAGTCATATTGCAAAGAAACATAAAGAACCAAAAGGAACAAGACCGACTAAGCAGTCAGAAACATGGCACAGTAAAAGAGGCCACCATTGTCACAAAGGTGGAAACATCTAAGGCTACAACGCAACAATTCATTGTAGCATGGAATAACATGCAACAGGTCTGAGTGGCTCAGGATGAACCACATGTGAGTGTTGGGGGCCTGTTGGAGAGGAAATTTTGGATATAATTTTGAGGAAAATATAAGTATGAAGGAATCATGCAGAAGGAAGGATTCATGAAGAAGGAAGGAATCATGTAAAAGGAAGGATTTTTGAAAAATATAGAAATGGTGTAGAAGGATGCGAAGGATGATGATAATGCAAAGACAAAAGGATAAATAAAACAAGTAAGAAAAGGAAGCAAAAATAACGATAGTGTGATTTTCCATAAATATAAGGGAAACAAAAAAGTTGTATAAAGAACAAGAAGTAGAAAAAGAGAAATAGTTAGTTAACTGAAGATGGCTATGCCATGCATTGCAATGGGTTATTTTGGGAAAGATAGGAATAGAACTTGAGACCCTAGATTTTGGGGTATAAATATGTAGAGAGAGAGAGAGAGAGAGAGAGAGAGATGTATGCATATACAAGTGTGAGAGGGTGCGCATGAAAGATAATTGAGGTTATGGAAAGATCTTGAATGTAATAGTCAGTTAGTAAGAAAGAATATGAATAAAGAAAGAGTTTAGAAAGGATATTTTTGTAATAGAGCAATTTAATCCTTTTTAACCATATAATCCTTTTTAACTATAAATGAAGCATTATTATCCAATAACTGTAGAGTAAATAAGAAATGAACAAATGAACAAACATATTTTTGTAATAGAGCAATTTAATCCTTTTTAACCATATAATCCTTTTAAACTATAAATGAAGCATTATTATCCAATAACTGTAGAGTAAATAAGAAATGAACAAATGAACAAACATACACATACATAGTACACCAGTGTTTTACGTGGAAACCCAAATCGGGAGAAAACCACAAAATGATTTTTCTTATATGTCTTGAAGAATTACATTCATTGGAAGCACCAACTTCCTTTGTTTTCCAGCTACAACTGGAAGGAGGCTCCAAACCCCTAGTTTCTGAGGCTACAACCTAAGGGAAACTCCAACTCCCCAATTCTCTGGCTACAACCAGAAGGAGGCTACAACCCCCTATGTTCTCCAGCTACAATCGGAGGGTGGCTACAACCACCTGTCCTTGCCCCATCCTGCCACCCTGAAGTAGAAGTAGAATGATGGAACCACTATCACCCTTTCACTTTGAGATATACCACTATAAACCTGTACCAATAAATCTGAACCATGCATCAACCTATAATCAACCTGTACCATAAACAAGTGCATCAACCATGCACCAATGTGTACCAAATAACCTGTAATCAACATGTACCATAAACAAGTGCATCCAACCATGTACCAAGTATGTACAAATCATGTGTCAACTACTCATCAACTATGAATCATCAATATGTGCAAACATCATCAACTATACACCTCATGTATGTGCCAACTCATCAACTATTTGTCTCAACCATGTACTCAACATGTACCTCAACCAAAATCCCTCATCAATTTCATAATCCAAATCTTATTTGTAGATCTGTAATAGACCTGGTGTATATGATCACATTCCTGCAAACCTTCCTTAACTTCGACAACAAGAGACTAGCATTTTCATCAAATGTTTCTTTAGTCTTACATGCCTAGTTTTGGATTAGTCAACATCCCTAACTTGAAGTAATCATAAAATTGTACCTATAATGTATAAATATATGAAACTGATCCACAATGTTCTTCAGTGTGTTTTATGCAATTCCTCCAGGTGTCACTACTTGGAACCTCTCAGAAAAGGAGCTATAGCAAAAATGACATACCTTGCTGAATTCTGGCTTATTCTAGAGAGTGACCTTGTAGAGAGTGCCCCACACGAAATATTTGTTGAATTGATATGAAACTATTACAAAATATACTACAGACTATAAACTAACCAAAACATTTGGTTTCACTGAATTTGGATCTGTTATGAAGAAGTTATGACGTTTTAACCCAAAACACCTGTGTTTGACTAGTTTTAGGACTAGCCACAAACCCTATTTTCCACGGAGTGTAACTCCAAAAATACAATGACCCACAAGATGGATTTTTTTACCAGAGATACTTGGATATGTTTTCTCAATGGACTAGGAATTTCATGGTCTTAATCATTATAGAAAAAAGGCTATAGCGAAAATGGTGAGATGACCTGTAAATAACATACCTTAGAAAGCACCATCAAAAGAATTTATCCTTCCTTGCATTTCGGCCTTCCTTTCTTCACCTTCCCTCAGATTTTCAGCTTACATATCCTTGGTTACCTCAGAAACCTATATATATTCAATATTATCAAGTGTGATTAAAATGAGAGAGCCTTGCCTCTTATTTATACTCTCTAAGTAGCTTCCTTAAAAACATCTTCTAGGTCACTTGGCCCCACTTTCATTATTTTAGGGTTAACCCACTTCTAATTTCTCCATTAAATTTATTATTGAAACAATTTATTTTTTATTCACTTTGAATTATAATACACTCATTACTTCACTTTATTATTTACCTTTTAAAATCTCTTAAACCACTTTGACTACTTTGACCTTTTGGGGCTTCTAGATGACATATGAGGGTCCTCCAACTTCGTAAGGCCATAACTCTCAAACCGTGAGGATTTATGTGATGTTCCACATACCACCAGAAATGGAATGACATGTACTATCCATATAGAATAGTATTATATGAAAATATATCATAACCAATACCTTTATCCATCAAACAAAATTGGGTCCATTACCCAAACCTGGGGTCTCCAACTTCTCATTGTCCCACAATTAAGCATGGGTTCTCTTACTCCGCAATGCATCTTCCTATGAGGGATTTCACCATAAGGGGACCACTTTGGATTTCATCCATATTTACTTCTTATCAACTATGACAAGACAATAATTAGTCATCTTTACATCAAACAATCTTGGGTCCATTACCCAAACCTTTGTGCTGCAAGGCTTTCTTCTAGGGTTGAAATCAATGAAAACCAACCTTAATCAACAATCTCCCCCTTTGGCATTGATGGAAACACTCTGATTCAATACTAAAATAATATCACTCATGCTCCCCCTGGAACCATGCCTCTGTCCTCTATATCTGATAAACTTGCCTCTATCCTCTACATCTGATAAATCTGCTCCCCCTGGAACCATGCCTCTTTCCTCTGCATTTGATTAATATCTCCCCCTTTGTCATCAATGGAAAAGGTATATTTCCATCCGGGGCTGCTCCCCCTGACCGAATTGTCCTCTTATGGTGCTTCCTTGTGTACATCTAAGACATATAAGATAAGCATTCAAAAATCATTCATTTTGAAGTAGAAATAACTCCAAGTCTTTGGCAAAGATATTCAAAAGTTTCCCGTGGAAGTGGTTTTGTAAAGATGTCTTCCACTTGTTCTTTTTTGCCCACATACTCAACTTTGATGTTCTTTTCTACAACCTATTTCCATAGAAAGTGATACTTGATTGGAATGTGCTTCGTCTTGGAGTGCATCATCGGGTTTTTTGAGATATTGATGGCACTTGTATTATCACAATATATTGGAATAAGCTCATCATACTCAACCTATATATCTGTTAAAGTTAGTTTCATCCAAAGAACCTGTGTACAACATGTTGCTGCTGCAATATACTCTGCCTCGACTGTATATAGAGATACTGATGATTGTTTCTTTCTTAGCCATGATACCAAACACTCACCTAAGTAGAACATTGCTCCACTGGTTCTTCATTGGTCATCAATACAACCTGCCCAATCTTCATCTGTGTAGGAAATAACTAATAGATATTTTCCTTTTGGATACTATAATCCAAACTCTTTTGTTCATTTGAGATATCTGAAAATCCTCTTTACTGCTAATACATGTGATTCCTTTGGTTCTGCTTGAAATTGTGCCACCTGTCCAATTGCTTGCATTACATCTGGTCTGGATGTTGTCACATATAGTAGGATTCCAATCATTGACCTCTATTGCCTCTGATCTGTAGACTTCGAATCATCATCTTTGCTCAATTTACAACTGGTTTTCATGGGAGTGATAACAGGTTTGCAATCTTCCATTCCGAACCTCTTTAGCATTTCTCTGATATACCTGGTTTGAGAAATAAAAATTCCTTGGTTGCTTTGACGTATCTGAAGTCCCAAAAATAATGATAGTTCTCCAAGTAATGACATTTCAAATTCATTCTGCATGTCGTTTGCAAATTTTTGGCTTAACCTATCATCATCACTACCAAAAATAATATCATCAACATAAACTTCAATTAATAAAATATTACCTTGACTTACCTTGATGTAGAGGTTGTTGTCTGCACTTCCTTTTCTAAACCCTGCCTGCTATAGATACTTATCCAGTCTAGAGTACCATGCTTTAGGAGCCTATTTTAGACCATACAAGGCCTTATTTAGTTTACATACATAGTCTGTGTTCTTTGACAACTGAAATCCTTCTGGTTGTTCAATGTAGACTTCTTCTTCAAGTTCCCCATTTAGAAAAGTTGATTTTATGTCCATCTGATATACTTTAACATTTTTGGAGCATGCATAAGCTAAAAGAAAACAGATTGCTTCCATTCTGGCAACTGGGGAAAATGTCTCTTCAAAGTTGATTCCTTCAATCTGTGCATATCCTTTACATACCAATCTAGCTTTGTTCCTTGTAACCTGTCCATCTTCATTCAATTTATTTCTAAAAACCGATTTTGTGCCAATCACATTCTTATTCTTTGGTCTTGGAACCAATTCCCAAGTGTCATTTTTCTCTATTTGTTCTAATTATTCATCCATGGCCTTATTCCAAAATTCATCCTGGCTGGCTTCTTCAAAACAATTTAGTTCAATTGTCGATAAGAGTGCTAGGTTTGCTTGTTCTGGTGAACGGATTTTGCTTCTAGTCTCAACTCCTGCATCTTTGTTTCCACAAATTTGATTTGAAGGATGATTCTTTTGTACTCATTTGCTAGGTGTATTTGGAGATACTTTATGAACTTTCTCTTATGGTTCTGTCAGATTCTCTTCTTCTTTTGTCAGATTCTCTTCATGTTCATCTTCCTCTTCTACTTATTTTTCATCTTCTTCTTCGAAAAGTTGTTCCATTGATTTGTTTTCTTCTTCCTTTGATTCTGGTCTGCTTGTTTCATCGATTGTTACGTTGATGCTTTCCACAACTTTTTTCAATCTTAGATTGTAACACTTGTATGCTTTCCTTGTACTCGAGTAACCAACAAGTATTCCTTTGTCCACATGAGAGTCAAACTTTCCCATTCTTCCATCTTCTCTTTTGATGTAGCATTTGCTTCCAAAAACTCTGAAGTGCTTCACATTTGCAGGTCTTCCTTTCCATAGCTCGTAGGGAGTTTTATCAGTGTTTTTTTTTAGCATTACTCTATTTTGAATGTGAACTATTGTATGCACTACCTGTGTCCAAAATATATCTATCAATTTGGAATCCATTAGCATTGTTCGAGCCATTTCTTGTACTGTCCTGTTATTTCTTTCAACAACTCCATTCTGTTTAGGTGTCCTAGCAACGGAGAATTGCCTTTTTATTCCATGACTGCTACAGTAGTCCATAAATTCCTTTGAAGTGAACTCTCCTCCATTATCAGATCTCAAACATTTGATTCTTGAATCCATCTCATTTTCAACCATTTCCTTGTAGATCTTGAAGTTTTCAAAAGTTTCTGACTTGTTCTTGAGAAAGAAAACTGGAGTCATTCTTGTATAATCATCAACTAATAACATAAATTATTTTTCACCTTTTAAGCCCTTTTTTGTAGTTGGTCCAACTAGATCAGTGTGCACAATTTCCAGTGGTCTTGTTGTTGAATATTCCTTTGATTTGAACCTGGTCTTTGTTTGATTTCCTTGTTGACAATGCTTGCATAAAGTGTTGGCTGGTTTTATGATCTAGGGAATTTCTCTGACTGCTTCTCTTCTGCTGACTTTGAAAAAGTTATCAAAATGCACGTGACCCATTATTCTATGCCATATCCAAATTTCATCTTCCTTTCCTAGACAACACTTTTTATTTCCAATTTCACTTAACACATATATGTTGTTTGAAGTTCTTGCAGCTGTACCAACCAATTTCCCCGAACCTTCTTTTCTTATGTCACACTTTTCTGAATCAAAGGTAAGTTTATGACCTTGGTCACACATTTGATGCACACTTATAAGATTATGTTTCATATCTTCTACTGGTAGAACATTTTGTGCCTTTTCATTCTTGTTCCCAATTCAGACTGTGCCTTCTCTAATGATTTTGGATGAATTATCATTTCCGAAGGAGACTGATCCATTTTTTTCTTTTCATAATGTAAGAAATTTGTCTTTATCACCTATCATGTGTTTTGAACATCCACTGTCAACATACCAACCACGTTTCTTCTGCTTAGCTTGTAGAGTGACTGTGCATTCTTCATTGTTATACTGATCTTGCTTTCTTATCCATGTCATTTTCTGAGGTTCTTGTCTGTGACTGTTGTTATTCTGTTGAGGGTTCTTTAGGAGGAACTGTCATTCTACAATCCTTGGCCATGTGTCCAAGATTGTTACATTTGTAACATTCCACTTCAGTGCTCAAAGATTCAAACCTGTTGTAACTTCTTCTTTGTGTGTCACTAGGTCTCCTTCAATAATCCCTTTGTATATAACTCTCAAAGTTGTTACTATTCCTGTTGTTAGCTTTGCAATTCACAACTTTATGTTGTTATAGAAAGATTTTCCTCACCATTGCTATCTTGCATAGAGGACCTTTTTCCATTTCCCTATGCAGAATTTTCATCCCTTTTTTGATGAATCCAGAGCTAAAAATATAATTTTTTCCACATATATGCTCCCTAACTGCTATGCAAGATGCATATATGCTTGCTGCTCCATTACATCTCGTGTATATTGGGATTTGTGCCAGAAAATATAAAATGAGTTTGGGTACCCATGTCATGACAAAAGATCTCTGATCCTTGGCCTTCCATGTACTGGAAATGTTCCAACTCGGCCCTTCAATTGAATTCTGGAAGCTATAAGAGCACAATTTAGAACTATGGAAAAGAAGGAGAAAACATTCAACTTTGAGAGCAAAGTTACTCTAGAGAAATTACTTCATATTGAGTCTACATCCCTTTGTCCCTCAAGTCTGAACATGGTGTTCAACCCCCAAGATCTTCCCTTATTATTGAGAGGACCTCTTTGCCTCTTTCTCATGAGCTTTCCTTTGGTGGAGTATTGAAGTGGTGGGGACCCAATTGGGAGGAACTTAGTTTCTTGGTTTCAAACCGTCCCGACATGGAAGTCTATAACGTTAACACTTCTGTTGATCAATTATTAATAGAAATACTCCTTTCCCATCCTATCGGTATCTTGAAAATACATGATTATTATCCATGGGCATGTTTGTAATGTTTATTAATGGATTATGCTATCTGATGTGCTAACCCCTTTCATATCATCACTATATACCTACTTTGCTTATTTGTTTAAAACTTGTCATAGGTATAAAGCTTTGGGTCAAAGTGCTCAATGGTGGAACATAATCAAACATTGGATCGAGGTAGGCCTCTTTCTTCTATTGCACATTAGTTTATATAGCATATGTTGGAATTGAGTTGATTTCTGCAGTCATTCTGGTCTATTGTGGTTTACCCTTGGCCATAGAGAGTTTTTCTCTTGTAATAGAAATGACGACTCCACCGGGGAGAGATCTTCCTTCTAAGGGTTGAAGTAATTTTTCTTCTTACATTTTTCTTTTTCCTTTGTGTTTCTTGTCGTATCACTGCTTGACAGATCCTGTTCACTCCGAGTTTGAGTTTTTAGCCTTTTACCTTGCCTGGCCTTGTTTTAAAGCATATATGGCCCTTTTCCCCTGACAGTCGCATATACATGCTTGCTGTCTCATTGCAAGAAGCGTATATACGCTCTGCTCTCCTGAACAGTTGCGTATACCACTTCCCCTTGCTTGTTTTCTTGGTTGAGTGACTGCTGGTTAGGATTTAAAGATTGTTGAGCCTTCTTAGGTCTCTATAGTGCTTGTTGAGATTATCTGGGATGAAAGGAAGCTTGTTGGGAGTTGAATTTTTGGGCGTAGTCGTTCTCTTTGTTTTCTATTTTTAATTTTTCCTTGGTTTTTGGGCTATTTTCTTGGCTTCCTGGTATTATGCTTGAGTTACTGTGTTTATACACTGTAGAATTCATCTATCAAGTTTCTTATCAGTCCATGCATTTTCTTTTTAGAATATTGAAAATACAAAAAAATAGGCATTTTGCATTTGGTTGGCATTTTTTTCTTTGAATTTTTTCATTAGCTTAGCACATTTAGCAAAAGATCGTATTTTACTTCTGGATTGCAGATTTGAAATTGAAGATTGCACTGTTTTTATTAGCATATCATTCATTGAAAAGTTAAAGATAGACTTTGAATTATATCCATATTTATTTTTTGGCAGAGTCATAACACCATGAGTTTTACCTCCATACCTTTTTAAGTAACCATGGCCAATAAAATTTATGCTTTAAACTAAAATTGATTAGTCACGATTTTATTTTTAGGGTGCACAAACTAGCTTAGGATTTAGTTCCTTGGAATAGGATTTTGTGAGTAAACTTCTCCAAGGCAATTAAATCAACATATGTGTATGAGACATGGAGTTGAGAAGTCCATTGTATAATTGGTAATATCAGGAGGCTCCACTCACACCAGAGTTAATCTCGAGGTTGCGTGAGGTTAGTTGAAGGGATAACCTCTGGATACTCACCTAGCATTAGAGATATTTCTATGGATTTATTCATATTTGGGGATCTTTCTAGTGCCCATACCTCTGTGAGAGGCGGTGCTTTCAAGGTTTTTGGCTTTGCTACCCTGCCCATATGGTGATCCGGACTTACGACTGCTTGCCTATGCATCGGTTATACAATGGTTTATTAGTTGTTTGACTTAGGTATCTCATAGGTTACTTGCAAGGGTTATTCTACTTGTACCCTGAGTCAGATAAGGGTCAGACAACACACAACCTTTATGGAGGATTACCTCTCTGAGGGGTTCTGAACGACTGGTTATTAAGCCCACGAGGGCCCTTATAACTAATTTGGTTACCTCCAAAATTTAGCGGGGAGTTTTAGGTCCCTCTTGGACGAGACATACCTTCTTTAGTGAGGGAGGCCACTTAGCCACTTTAGCTCATTTGCATGCATATTGGCCATTTGAATTTTTGGTATTCTCTTTGACTACTAGTTGGCCATACGATATATTTCTATTTGTGGACGAGTCATAAGTCATCGTGGAGTCAGACCATATTCCTCGCAAGTCCCATCGGTTGTTACAGTTACCATTGGTTTTCGAGTCCTTTCCTTCTAAAAGGCATAGAGTTATCAGTAGTGGTATACACACATCCACTTTTCAGACTTGTTATCCTGCAAGGATGAGTACCGAGTCTAGTCTTCAGAACATTGGGAGTTCCTCGACTCCCAATCCCACTATAATTCATGGCACTTCTTCGACACCTATAACTGCTACAGTTGCAGTGCCGGAGGCTTACACCGGTACTATGGCTCGACCTGTAGTTAATGCTTCATCTCTTGCCTCAAACCCTTTTGGAGGTTTTGGACACTCCTTGAGTTACAATGTCCAGACCATCCCCATGGATTCTAGTCCATTTTATTATGGTATGCCTAACTTCACCTCACAGTTTTCAACTGCCATCCCAGTTGTTGGCCATAATGCTAGCCTTGGACTTGGGGGCACTACACCTCCTTACACTCCTTCCGCATTTGGTGGTTCTCATATTCCCCAAGCAAATCCTAATGTAGGGAGTGTCCCTATTCTTAGCCCTAGGTCCAATCCTTCTATGGAAGAATGGAACAACCCAGCCGGTGAACAAGTTCCACCCTATATTCCTATCCCCTCGGTGTCGATTCCGACCAATAATTTTGGCATGACAAATCCACTTCAATCCTCCAGATTCCCATCTGGAGGAGGTCAGTCTTACACTTTGGGCACCCCCCAACCTGGATATAATCCAGTTGGGGGTAGTTTTAACAACCCCCAGCTTGGATCTAATCCAACTGGGGTCAATTTTCATAACCCTTACTAGAACACTCCCACTGGAATGATTCCCAATCCATATTTTACGAATCAACCCAGAGGAGGGTCTTATAATTTTGGACAAGGTTTTGGTCCTCACTAGAATCCTGGATGGAACGCAGTTCCTAACGCACCATCTTTTGCGGGAGGATGGGGTCAGGTGTCGCAACCCCATATACCCTTTCTAGCCATGCTTAATTTGCCAGATTTTTCTAAACTAATGAATGATCCAGTGAGTCATGACCCCTCATGCCCCACTGTCCCTACCAAACTTCCATCAGACATTCCAAAGTTTGAAGGTAAGAATGGCGAAGAGCCTGGTGATCATGTCACTACTTTTCACCTTTGGTGCTCATCGAATTCTCTGAACCATGATTCTATCAGGTTACGATTTCTTCAACACACTCTCACTGGGGTGGCATCACAATGGTACATTGAGCTACCTAGGGGGACATATGGGTCATTCCATCAGTTGGTGCTAGCCTTTCTCAATCACTTTCAACTACCCATTCGTTATGATGTTGGCCTTGAAATTTTGTCAACTTTATGCCAGAATATTGACACTCACATCTCAGACCATATCCAGGAATGGCGTAGGTGAAGGCGGTTGGTTAAGACTCCTATACCCTTAGCCTTTCTTTTAGAATGGTTCCTATAGTCTTTACATGCTTCTATTTCAAAGGACATTGCTACTTCTGGGGTATTCAACGAGGAATAAGCTATCCTTAGAGCCCAACAATTTGATTTGATATATGCTCAGTCTGGGATGTTATACCACCTTCTTCCATATGCACCACAGAAAAATCACGATCCTAGAAAAACTCCTAGATCTCATGCCGATGGCATTATAGGGTATGCCAATGTAAAATCCACAGACTCAGAAACGAAGTCTGCTGGAGGGTCAGCCTTGTCTGGATCCTCGAAACCCACCCAATCGGTGGATGTACATTTCGTGCAATCGTCAAAGAACCGAAATGGTGACTAGCAACCAGATGGGAATAAAAGGAAAGGTCAAAATAATCGTAAGGGTGGGAAGAATAATAATAATAAACCCAAGGACAAAGATAATAATGGGAAACAGAATGATAATGTTTGAGAGGGCAGGAAAGAGAAGTGTAAGGTGAAGTTTCCCTGTAAACTTTGTACCGATGACCACCTTACCCACTTGTGCCCCAAACTTGCATAGGTTGCGAGGCTTTTAAATCTACCACATGCTGTTCTGACGAATCCATTCCCACACAACCAACACTTAGCCTCGAGTTCTTCGAGTGTCGAAAATGCGCCTGGTGGAAGTCAAAACCCACCGTTACAAGATGGAGATCATGTTTGCATCAATATTGTCAAAATGAAAATTGATATAGCCACCCGCTCTGAAGATTATAGCTCTTCAAAATCTAGTACCAGCCTAGAAGCTCCTCCTCCACCCCTAGAGATGAATTTACAGATCAAGAAACTAGAGCCACCGCCTCGTATTCTGAAAGGAGTACTCAAGTGCTCTACCCATAACCCTAATGCTAGAGCTTCCCAGAACTATTCTATTGTTGAAGATCTAGGCCAAACCCCTTGTGATATGTTGGATTTGGAGGTACTCCAGAGGTGTCCATCATAGAGGAATGCCTTACTCTCTGCCTTAAGATATCTAGAGCCTAGTGGGTCGAAAGTCATCAAGTTTGATGTCACGGACGTGAAGCCTTGCTTACCCTACCATGTGGCTTTTCAAATCCACGTGGAGTATTCCAAGTATACTATAAAATGAGAGGTCGTTGATGAAGGATCTGCCACTTGCATGATGTCCCTGGTTTGTTGGAAAGCTATCGGTTCTCCAACCCTTTCCAAATCGTCGAACATGTTGACTGCATTTGACGGTCATTCCTTCCGCCCTCATGGTATTCTCCTCACCTTTCCGGTCCAGCTGGGTGGGAAGATGGTAGAGGTGGAGGTAGAGGTAGTTGATGCACCTCTCTATTATAACTTGTTACTAGGTCACAATTGTACCTATGTTATGGTCGTTGTCATATCGTTTGTTTTCCACGTTCTTTGTTTTCCTCATTAAGGGGAGATCATGAAGATCGACCAATTATCCTTTGCATACTCTATTCCTAACACATCTATTGGACTGTCGATCCTTGTGATCGAAAATTCTCAGTCGGCAACTGAGAATATTGGTGTTGGAATGTATTCTTTCCTCATGGTTACTTTCAACTTCTTGGCATCGATTCATCACATTTACGCCATGTCTAGTAGGCCCACTTCAGCAGAGAGGTCCATTCCTTTCCGCACTTCCTATTTTAGTGATCCTTGGACCTTACCTTCTCCTACTTCATCGATTGAAGGTCAGTCGCACGCTGGCATAGCTATGCCACTATCGACAGTGAATATTGTGTATCAAGCTATCCTTAACTCTTCCACCGATCCTGATCCCGTTACCTCGCAGACGAATGAGGAGGATCCCGTTCCAAGGCCTGTATGGGACACTTCGTTATCTTGTTCACATGAGTTTTTTAGATGATACTTTTCCTTCGGATGAATCCATCCTCGAAGCCATGAATGTTTTCGAGAGACCTTGGGATGATATGCATCATCGATCTTATTTTCTCCCAAGTCTTGAAAGAATTGAGCAAGATGATTTTCGATCTACCTTGAGTGAGATAGTCAGTCACTCCATAGTTCCACTTGATATGCATGGCATTTATGCTAAATGGAATATGGTGAGTATTTCTCCTACTGTATCGATCAATATCTCTCGTACCCCTGCCAAAATTGAGAATGCAAATATAGGTGTGGATTGTTCGCCAGAAGAGATTCTGATCTACACCAACCCCTTCAAAGAATTTCGAGATGTATTCGCTTGGTCATATGAATAGATGCCAGGGATCGATCCTCGCACTGTCGAACATGAAATTAGAACTTATCCAAATGCTAAACCTGTTCGACAACGTCTTAGAGCTGTTAATCCTAGGAAGGCCCCCTCTATTAAGGTAGAGGTGGAGAAGCTACTTAACATTAACTTCATCTACCCAGTTCCCTTGACCAAATGGGTATCCAACCCCATTCCTGTGAATACAAATAAAAGAACCATCTGTGTGTCTATGGACTTTCATGACCTGAACAAAGCTTGTCCTAAAGATAACTTCCCCATGCCTTTCATTGATCAGATTTTCGATGACTGTGCGGGAAGCGAAATATTTTCCTTTATGGATGGATTTTCAAGATATAATCAAATCCAGATCAAACCTAAGGACCAACCTAAGACAACATCTATATGTCCTTGGGGTACTTTTGCATACCAGAAAATTCCTTTTGGCCTGAAAAATGCCGAAGAAGCCTTCCAATGCACCATGACTTTCACTTTTCACGATCTCAAGCATATAGTCAAAGCTTACCTCGATGATCTTGCTGCTCACTCTCACAAGAGAGTGGATCATGTCACACACCTTCCATTGGTTTTTGAAAGATGTCGTTACTATAGAATCTGGTTAAACCCTCACAAATGCATCTTTTGTGTTAGGTCTGGCCATCTCTTAGGATTTTTAGTTTTCGATATTGGGATCATGGTAGATCCTCTTAAGGTTGAGGCAATACTTCAATTGCCTCCCCCATGCCTGATTAGACAACTTCAGGGTTTACAGGAGAAAGCTAACATTCTGCGTCGATTTATAGTGAATTATGCCAATATCACTAAGGGTTTCATGTGCCTATTGAAGAAAGACACCCCTTTTATCTGGGATGAGCGAGGCTAGGATTCTTTTGATGCCTTGAAGAAAGCCTTGGTATCGACTCCTCTATTGAAATCTCCTGATTACAATAGAGATTACTTGTTATATATTTTCGCGTCCCAAGAGGCAATTGGTATGGTTCTAGTTCAGGAGGATGATGAGCTCCATGAGCATGTCATCTACTATCTCAGTTGAAATTTAGTCTGTCCTGAACTTAATTACTCTCAGGTAAAAAATATAGCTTTGGCTTTCATTCATGCAGTCCAACGTTTACAACACTATATATTGCTTTGCAAAAATACTATAGTCACTGATGTTAATCCATTTCAATACGTCCTCACTAGGTGTATCATAGGCAGGAAATATAATAAATGGATTGTCATCTTGCAATAATTTGATCTTGACTTTGCTTCAACCAAGTCCAAGAAGTCATTAGTTTTTATAGATTTAATATCCAATTTCCCATGATTAGACGAGGAAGTTATCCATGTTGCTTCGTTTGCAGACGAACACATTTTCCTTATCTCATCATTTGACCCCTGGTATGGAGACATTGTTTTATATCTTCAAACCTTGAAGTTCACTTGGCATCTCTCGTGAGATGATCGACGACGAGTTAGATACCAATCCAAGAGTTATACCATCATAGGTGAAACTTTGTATCACCAAGGAATAGATAGTATCTTGCGTCATTTCTTAACTCACGAGGAAGCCAAGTTAGTCCTAAATGACTACCACAAAGGGGCTTGTGTTGGTCACCTATCTGGGTTTGTGACATCGCAAAAAATCTTGCGAGTCGGTTACTTATGGCCTACCATATTTAAAGATTGTGTTGAAGTGATTAATAAGTGTCACCCCTACTAGGTGTTCACTCAGAAAATGCGCCCGCACCCAATCCCTCTTCACCCAGTCATTACCGTCGGTCCCTTCACCAAGTGGGGGGGAAATTTTTTCGATTGCAACCCAACTTCGGCTGGGGGGAATCAACACATCATCATGGATGTTGAATAATTTACCAAATGGGATGAAGCCATGCCTACTATAAAATCCGATGGGAAGACTGCGGCCTTCTTTATGTTCAACCAAATTATCACCCAGTTCGGTATCCTGAGTGAGATTGTCACTTATCATGGCAGTCACTTTCAGAATGAAATGATGGTATAACTAGCATCCAATATGGGGTTTAAACATGGTCACTCATCTCCTTATTACCCCTAGGAAAATGGGCAAGTAGAGGCCATCAACAAGTCTCTCAAGACCATTTTGCAAAAAGTTGTCAGTTGAAGTAATTCCAATTGGCACATCATGTTGTATCCCGCGCTTTGGGCATACCGAATCTCGGTTAAGACTACCAAAAGTTTTTCCCCTTTTTAGTTAGTGCATGGTGTGGATTCGATACTTCCCGTTGAATGTGAAATCCTTTCTCTCAAGTTGGAAGTCAAGCTCCTACCTAACACTTCATATTTAGAGCGATGCCTTATGCACCTAGAGAGTCTTGACAAGCAGCGTCGACACACCTTTACAGCTATCATGGCAAACAAAAAACATGTCAAGGTTTATTACGACAAGTTTGTTTGTCCCCAGTTGTATACCAAGGGTGACTTGGTACTTTTGTATGACCAAGACAAAGAACCGCTAGGGGCAGGCAAGTGTAAACCCATGTGGCACGAACCTTATATCGTGCGACGTGTTTTAGAAAAAGGATCCTATGAATTGGAATATTACGAAGGGAAGAAATTGGTTGAGCCTAGAAATGTGATCTACTTGAAAAAGTATTATGCTTGAGCCCTCAGCTTGAGAGAAACCCTTTTTATACTAATGTAAATTTAGTGCATATACATATTTTTCTTTTTATCTTTGGTTTGCTTATCGAGTTTTCCCTTTTGGTCGGTAGATGTTAATGGAGTCTTTGGTCTACCTAGGATTCGTAGATGGAGCCAGTCATCATACACAAAACTTGTCTTCCTTTGATTGGGTGATTTACTCACCTGAGGGTCTACTGGTGTCTTTAGGTAGCGTATGCCTAGTGCCATCCACGAACAATGTGGCCGAATATAGCACCGTCATAGAAATTTTGTGAGATGCTATCTCACATGGTATTCACTCTCTAGAGGTTCACCTGGATTCTCAATTAATTGTATGTCAGTTGAACAGTAGTTACCATGTGCATGATTCGACATTACTCCGTCGATTCCTACAGGTATGTCTTTTAGAACGACAATTTGATTTTATTACATACTTCCACATCCCTAGAAGTTCTAATCATGTATTCGATGCCTATGCTAATTAAGTTTTAGATTGGCATTTGTCACATTAATAAAGCAAAGAAGACCATTAAATCAATGTACACATTGTAAGATATGAGTAAAGTCAGAGATCCCTCTTTATATATTTCCAAAAAAAATATGGTGTACACCTCATGGTTAAGATACCTCATGTTGGTCAGTAGTGAGGTACACCAATCATAGACGGTGGGTCTAGCACACTCCAGTGCGTAAAACATAAGTGGTCTCAATGATTGATACAATGAGGATGATCCTATGATCTTGGTAAGCACGAGCACAATAATATTTAGGCCGAGGTTACCTATAGCCCGAATAGGGATTTGAATTCCCACCATGGGATTCCCTACAACACAGTGGGCCTCGATGTATTCTTCAACCTTCAACCCACTCCCTGCCCCATGAGACTTGAAGTCCACAACCTCTCCTTGACATGAAAGTCCAGTCAAGAAGTAGATGCCCTCTACTTCGATCCTTAATGGTTGTCCATCAAGGATAAAGCTCTCGCTATTAGGATCCCAATAGCCCACCAACATTTCCAACAACCTCACTTGGGCCCTCATTCCTTTGAGAGCCCAAAAATTGTATAACCCACATATTTTTAAAGCATCTTGAGCCACTGGATCTTGATCCATTGCTGCATCTACCTCCTCATGCTCTCGCTCTCTCCATTCCAACACCATCCTGCAAAACCCCAAATCATTTTCGAGTTAGAGACATATTTTTTTTTCCATTTACACACGTATACGTGACTTATTTACAAAAATTCATTGGCAGGGCATGCTATATGCCCCTTATAGTTCACACAGGGGCGTATAACTAGCCGTATACGCAACCTATGAAGGGAAACCTATGTATACCGAAAAACCCAATTTGCGCCCTTAAAATCTAACAAAATAGAACCTAACTCAAAATTGCAAACCACTAAAATTAAAGAGGATGGGATGAAGAGTTACTTGGTCCAGATGGTGCGTGATCCCATGACCTATTGCTCCTGCGATCATCGTTTGAATTCTGGAGGTGTTTTAGTCCAAATTGCACTATTTGGGTAAAAATGAAAATGATACAGTAAATTTTGATTTTATTACTATTTATAAACCATTGTTTTACCTACTTGATATAGTTTTATGCTATTGTTTTTTCTAATGGACTAATTCAAAAATGGTTTTAAGTTGGATTTTGTAGTTTCGACTCAATTTTCTTCTGGATTTCAATGTCATGGTTGGATGTTCGTCTCCTTGGACAGGTACATTCATAACCTAGCATATAATATAGGAATCTACTCTATCATGCATTCTTTGCATTATCCTTCATCTACCACTTTTTATGCCTTAGGTACGAACCCATTTATTACGACACATAAATCTTCATCTACTATTAATAGCGTCGTTAATAAATGGTAGAGACTTACCAAACATGGGTACCCTAGTTAGAACCTCTTTGTCATTTGGTGCCCATGAAAAATATTTTCTTAGGACCCGGAGTCCATTATAATTCAATACATGACTTTACAATGAGCCTCATTTCTCATTCATGCACACACGGCCTTATTACCCATGGACTCCCAATAACGAGTCTCAGTTAATCTCTTTTCCGACTTGTCCAAAAACTGAAAAGATCGCCGAGTGATTTGTCCCTTTCACAGTCGTTAAAATTGGGTTTTAAAGATCATGAGTCCTAGTTAAGGTCTTTTTCCACTCGCTATCAAAAATAGAAAAGATTGTTGAGTGAACTTGTCTTTTTCACACTCAAAAAATTGGATTTGAAAAGATGTCTATTTGGCACAAGTTTACCCCTTTTTCACACCAAGTAGACTAAAAGATATAAAAAATTACATTTTTTGGCGTTAAGTTGTGATTGCATCTCATGCCCTCGCTTGTTGTATTGAGCCTTTAGCCGGTTCTCACTTTGCGTTATAAACTGTTGCCTAAGAAGTTTGAATCCTCAACCAAGCAGAGCCTTGTTTTTGTCCTTCACAATTTGACACCCCATACCCTGGAGGGAACATCACCCCGAGTGTCCATCTCTCGCATGAATTTCCTTGCATTGAGCATAGGTATGTTCCACTACTGGAACTAGTTTTGCTTATTTGCGACACTTTTTCCCTCCTCTATAGCATAACATTCATTTGTTATGAAAAAACAAAAAAAGACGGGCGGGAAGGGAATACTATATTGTAATTGGCAACAATCGTGTCGCCTTTGAATAGAGCACAAAGTTATTGAGTCCATGTGTCATCATAATTTTGGGTTTAGCATGGCCTTAGGAAGCTGATCTTGCTACAGAGTCTTCTCTATCGACTAGTTACTCTTCTAGTCCCTATAGAGAATGTTATTGATGCCTCCTGCATCCAATTGTCACATCATTGATTCCATGCTTCTGGAGTTCACCATATGTCTCATGCTCTTGTTCAAAGGATGTCTATCAACCTGTGTCAGCCACTCCTTAGAAATATTGACTTTGCAGCTCGGCCATACCCTCAATTTTTCTCAAAATCACATTATACTTTGGTCTTATCATGCACCCTAGCCCTACTTTCATCATTGGTAGGTCACCTTGAACCCAACAATCGACATTTCATCATTGGTCGTTGACTGGGTGGTTTCCCTTGTGTTCAATGACAAGACATTTATTCACACTTTGGGATTTGTGTATTGTCTTGGATGCCATTAGCATTATTGGTGGTTTCCTCACCTTTGTCAACATTTTTTCATCATTGGATGTTATTCAGAGGGTCCTTTTTGTGTACCGCTTGCATTTGGCACACGCAAAAGACACACAGGGTTGTTTTTTCGTGAACATGTTCTTCATTCGATCTCCACCAAATCATGAAGCTCCTTCTTTGTTCCTCATGATGACTGATGAGAGATGCCTCAATGCTCTCCTTTCAACAGGTCTCCTTCCATTGACTTCAGCTCATTTATTCTGGATATGGGACCTAGAGTTTTATGAGTACCTTGAGGCTTGTAGTCATTAGTGGCAGGCTCTCTCACCATTGACAGATGGGAATACATCATTGTCTTCTGATCAATGGATATATCAAGTGTTCGACACCAAATCCTTTATTCACATTTGTAGGGATGTACTCGGTGCCTTGATACCTACTTTCATTATCGGTAGGCTGTCTCACATTTGTTAACGGTATACATCAATGACCAGTAATCAAATGATGTCTCATCATGTTTGACCTCAACTCATTTATTCACATGATGTAGACTTGCACCATTGGCAGATAGTGTAGAAGACTTGAAGACATCACTATGTGGTCGCGACTTTCCTGAGATGTTGCTTCCATTTCATTGGACCAGTACCAATTTGACTTCAGTGATCATGGGAGATTAGATTGTACTACATGGTATACAGATATCTTCAGATTGATTTTTGAGACTGGTTTCACTGGGCCTTGTTCGTGACTATGAAAACTTTTGGCATATAACCGCATTTGTATTTACCTATTCATGGCCATAACACTTGTTTGGTATATTTTTCACATGGATCTGCATTGTATTCTTAGAAGCCATGTATGCAAAGTCAGTACATAATGTAATGAACAATTGAGTTCATCCAGTTGGTTCTCTACCACTCCACTTCTGGGCTATTTATAATGTATTTTGGCCATCACAGATACTCCTATGATCTCACACATTAGGGGGCATCTGTTATAACAAGATTTGCCTCACCATTTCTATCTTGCACATAGGACCTTTTTCCATTTCCCTATGCAGACTTTTCATCCATTTTTTTATGAATCCAGTGCTAAAAATATACATTTTTCCACATATACGCTCCCTAATTGCTATGCAAGATGCGTAACGCTTGCTGCTCTATTACAGCTCACGTATATTGGGATTTGTTCCAGAAAATATAAAATGAGATTGGGTTTCCATGTCACGACAAAAGATCTCTGATCCTTGGCCTTCCATGTACTGGAAACGTTCTGACTTGGCCCTTCAATTGCATTTTGGAATCTATAAGAGCATAATTTTGAACTATGAAAAAGAAGGAGAAGGCATTCAACTTTGAGAGAAAAGTTACTCTGGAGAAATTACTTCATATTGAGTCTACATTCAACTGACCTCTGTAAGTTTGAAGCTTTGTTGCTTTGAATTTTGTATCTCCTTCATAAATATTTTGAAGCTTGTCCCAAATCTCTTTAGCGGATTTACAGTGTGCAACTTTGGTGAATACCGTATCACTGAGACCATTCAAAAGTGCATTTGTGGCTTTGGAATTATTCTCACCGAGTTTTACTACTTTTTCATTTTTTGGTGGAACTGCTGGTGTTGTGTATCCATCTATAATTGATTGCCAAACTTGAAATCCTTGTGCCTGTATATATGTCCTTGTCCTTATTCTCCAAAAAGAATACTTTTGTCTATCAAACTGTGGTATTCCATTTTTATATGAGTTGGTACTCTCCATGATCTACCTTTCAGTGGTTAAACTGATTTCTGAAGGAACCTTCTCTGATACCAATTGTTGGATTACTGAGAAGGGGGGGTGAGAAGGGGGGGTGAATCAGTAATAGAGCAATTTAATCATTTTTAACCATATAATCCAAGTGTTATATCAATGAAGAATTATCATCCAATAACTTCAGAGTAAATAAGAAATGAACAAATGAACAAACATACACATACACAGTACACCAGTGTTTTAAGTGGAAACCCAAATCGGGAGAAAACCATATAATTCTTTTTCTTATATGTCTTGAAGAATTACATTCATTGGAAGCACCAACTTCCTTTGTTTTCCAGCTGCAACTGGAAGGAGGCTCCAACCCCCTAGTTTCTTAGGCAACAACCTGAGGGAAACTCCAAATCTCCAATTCTCTAGCTACAACTAGAAGGAGGATAAAAACCCCTATGTTCTCCGGCTACAACCGAAAGGTGGCTACAACCACCTGTCCTTGCCCCGTCCTGCCACCCTGAAGTATAAGTAGAATGATGGAACCACTGTCAACGTGTCACTGTGAGATATACTGTTGTAAACCTGTATCAATAAATCTGAACCATGCATCAACCTGTACCTCAACCTGTAATCAGCCTATACCATAAACAAGTGCATCAACCATGCACCAACCTATACCAAATAACCTGTAATCAACCTGTACCATAAACAATTGCATCCAACCATGTACCAAGTATGTACCAATCATGTATCAACTACTCATCAGCTATGACTCATCGATATGTATCAACATCATCAACTATAGACTTCATGTATGTGCCAAATCATCAACTACTTGTCTCAACCATGTACTCAACATGTACCTCAACCAAAATCCCTCATCAATTTCATCATCCAAATATGATTTGTAGCTCTGTAATAGACTTGGTGTATATGATCACATTCCTGTAAACTTTCCTTAACTTCAACAACAAGAGACTAGCATTTTCATCAAACATTTCTTTAGTCTCACATGCCTGGTTTTGGATTAGTAAACAACCCTAACTTGAAGTAATCATAACTTTGTACCTATAATGTATAAAGATATGAAATTGATACACAATGTTCTTTAGTGAGTTTTATGCAATTCCTCTAGGTGTCACTATTATCGGACTAATCGGTAGGTGCGGACACTAACAGATCTCCCTAAATCCACCTGGATCTAGAACAAAACAGGACATGACATGACTCTTTCCCTAAGTTTTGACCATTGAATTAGCTAGTAGGAAGGAACAAGTAACATACCTTTATATCACTTCCTAGGGTATTTGTTGCTCCCACTTCGCTTCGATGCTCTCGTGAGGTCAAGACCAAGACAACACAAACCAACCAAAGTGAAGATAGCAAGAGAGACCCTAGGAAGTGATATAAAGGTATGTTACTTGTTCCTTCCTACTATCTAATTCAATGGTCAAAACTTAGGGAAAGAGTCATGTCCTGTCTTGTTTTGTTCTAGATCTAGGTGGATCTAGGGAGATTTGTTAGTGTCCGCACCTACCGATTAGTCCGATAACAAAATTGGTGACTCAACTGGGGAACATCCCCTTTCTTTGTGGATTTTGGTATTTTTCTATGGCCATTTGCTCTTGTTTTACTTTTCTCCTTTCCTATCAATCTTTGAGTCTTCAGGATATCCTGATAGACCCTCTGGTTCCAGAAGCCTTTTCAAATTTTGTTTCATTTTCCAAATATTTGACTAGTTTCAGACATTCTCACACTGCACTTCACTGCAGCCTGTGAGAATCAATAGAGTTCGCATCCTGCCTTTAGGTTCAGTGCGAGGTTCTTGCACTCAACTCAAGGGCCAACTGCGAGAATCACTAATTCTCGCACTGTGTAACACTCCCAGCCCACGAACCCATTTTTTCAAACTTTTGGATTTGAGTTTTGGCATCTTCAACTGTCGAGATCAGTCTAGGTACCTCATAAGAGTTTCTTGGACCATTGATTGATATCTTTCTTGTCTTCGTTTGCGTGCATGGATAGTCTTAGGATTTCAAGGCTCTTCTTGTCACTTTTGTCTTGACTTTTCTTGGCAAAACCATACTCTCTGATTTTGAAATCTGAGTGTGTTTGATTAGTTAAGGACCGGTGATCGGTTGAAAGTTGATTTTTCTTGGTCTTTATCATTTGCTTATTGTTTGAAAGATCATTTTTCTTATGCAATTGAAAAGACTAGATTGGTTTGCTTTTATTTTTGTTTTCATTGAAAGAGTGGTTTGGGTTTTTATCATTGCTTGTTCATTGGTTTTTGATTTTCAGTACTCTCACTATCATGGTGTGGGTCCTTTTTGAAAAGTGAACAAAAGTTTTTCTTTCAAAAAATCTTTTTCGTCTTCGAAAACATTGAAAATCAATTGTTGAAATTATTGAAAAAGAAGCAATAGAGAATTGTTATTGATGTGTGATTTGTTGCATTTGCATTTTAAAAGAATTTTTTCATTGTAGTTCAAGGTTGATTTGGAAAACTTTCTCTTTCCCTCCCATACATAGGATTCATTGAATGAAAAGTGATACATTTCATTCTCCTCCATGCATTGTTGGGTCAGAGTCATACAACATAAGTTTCACCTCCATTTCCTTTGAGCAAACAACAACTCTTAATAACACTGCGCAATTGTAAAATTTATCTAGTAACTCTTTTCTAGGGCTCTATTACACCAAAATTTAGCTAGGCTAGCGCTTTGGAGTAGGAAGAGAGATACACTCTCCAAAATCACAAAACACACAATAGCATCTTGTGTTAGGGAGTGTTAAATTCCATTTGCAACATATTGTCTTGGGAATCCCTTCTCGCACAAGGGTCAAGCACGAGGTCGCATTGATATTGACAGAGTTACTCACCCTGCTTTGTTGATATCAGTGTAGAGATTGCACGTATTACGGGGATCACTTGAAGGTATTCCCAGAATGATGAGTGGAAGCCTTTTGAGTTGATTTTGGGCAAGATACCCTGCCCTTGCGTGTGGATCGGACTGTCAACTATTCCCCCAGGATTTATTGTTGTTAGTGGTGACCTTAGTGGCCTATCTTTCTAGGTTCTTACACGGGGTGAATGTGAAGGGGAAAGTCTTCACGGTACCTAGAATTGACGTTGACCAAACTCACTCAGGCTCCTTGGAGGGTATACCCACGATTATGTGTGGGAGCTTCCACCAGGGTGTAAGTCCGTTAAGCAGGTCATCAATGTAACTTTTCTACCCTAGCCCAACCCCTTCTCATCTCGTTGTTGCGACGTTGGATTTCATCACCAACTAGTGGCTTCAAAATTAGAAGGTCTTGTTTTCTTGGTGTTGCTTCCTAGATTTTGTTTACTAGTGCGTGTTGTTTGTTTCTCGAAGTTGACCATAGGATTTTCTTCGCGAAGTTTGTCACTCATTTACAATAGCTTCTCCACGTCGTTCATGTAGAATGCAGGGTTTATCTCCAGATCATTTGGAAGGTTCTCAACCCTTGCCTACAAGCACACTTGAAGGCTCTCCTTGGCAAAGTGAAGTCCCATTCATCACCACACCACAAGTGGAATGCACTGACGCTCTAGAACATTTTCAAATTACAAATACTCGAGAGGACTTTCGACTTCACCCCGATTCTGAGAGACGTTTTATGTGAGCAAACTCTTCTGGAGACTTAATTGTTGTGTATTTCGGATCTCCGTCTAGACTTGGGGACCAAGATCCTTTTTGGTCTACGGGCGTTTTTCGACCGGACCTTTTTGGTCCAGGTTCACCTGTGATTTCCAAAGTCAACCCGCCTGTGATTTCCAAAATCTCTAGTACAGAGACAGTATCGTTGACCACCGCTTATCATTTTACAGTCCCTGCCGAAATGGCCCATCTCACAGCTACTACGAGTGTTCCAACCGAGTTTAATTTAGTTAGTCTTGCTCCCATCAACACACCTTGAACGCCCAATTTCATTCCAACACTACCACCTAGATACCGTGTGTTGAATGCTTCCATTCCTACTCCTGCGGAAACTCCATCCGGCTCTCCAAATGGTCCTTCTTCTTCTGGGCACTTTCTTCCCGGTTTTATTCCAACACTCCCTCAATTTCCTTTTGGAGGACCTTCTTCATCTTCTACTGGCAATCCTAATCCTAGTGGCACTATTCCGTCATTCACTCCAAATTACCAGTTTCCAGTTGGTGGACAATTTCATCAGGGTAGTATAACTCAACCCCCTCTCAGTTGGAAAATTCCAATTGGAACATTGCCCCCAATTGGCACACCACCTTCGATGGGAGGATCGACCCCACCTTATGGGAAAAACATACCTCCGTCCTTGGCCTAGTATTGGAATTAGTTGATACAAAAGCCTCCTCAAACGTCTGGGGGGCAGGAGTTCCCATCTGTGTCCGTAACACCCCCTAGTATGGGCCAACCATATCCAGGTTCGTTTAATCCCATTTGGGGGGTGAATGCTCAAACT
This sequence comes from Picea engelmannii, assembly GCA_009831015.1. Taxonomy (NCBI): domain Eukaryota; kingdom Viridiplantae; phylum Streptophyta; class Pinopsida; order Pinales; family Pinaceae; genus Picea; species Picea engelmannii. Next base: position 137,862 of record ML790100.1, on the reverse strand, counting down.
CAAGCTCCTATTCCCGGGTATAATCCTATGAGCTACTATCCTCTCCAACCACCACCGAATATGCCTGGGTCTTCACATTATATGTAGACTGCTTATGGTCCTACTGGTTTGTCGACATGGATTCCTCCCCAAAGCCACCAGTACCCGCAGGTGAATCGACAATTACCCTTTCTCGCCACTTTGGATCTTTTGGATTTGTCAAGGATTTTAAATGATCTTATTTGTCACTCTCCCCAATGGCCTGTTATAACTGCCAAGATTCCATTGGACATTCCTAAATTCGACGACAAAGTGGGAGAGGACCCCAACAATCACGTTATGACTTTTCACCTATGGTGTTCATCCAACTTGTTGATGGATGACTCTATTCGTTTACGTATTTTTCAATGAACCCTCACAGGTTCTGCTGCGAAGTGGTATATCAAATTTCCACGAGGTTTCTTCTCTGACTTCAACACCCTAGCTATGGATTTCCTTACACATTACCAGTTATCGATCCGTTATGACATGGGGACCGGGATTTTTACTTCCTTCAAATAGAACAAAGGCACTCATACATCTGATCACATCCATGAGTGGCGAAGGAGACGACATCTCATTAAACTTGATCTCCCCGATCACTTGCTGGCAGAGTGGTTCACAAAATCATTTGTGAATGAAATCAGTAAAGACATTGCCATGGGTGGCGTAGTCATGAAAGAACAGGCTATAAGTTGTGCTCAATATATTGACCTCGTTTACTCACAAATGGGAACCCTTTACGATTTACTACCTGACTTACCTCGTCCTAATACTTCCAGTACTTCAACTACTCTAGCTACCTCACATGCAGTTGACGGTGTGATTGGCTCTACCTAGGCCCAACCACATTCTTCCTCAATCACCAACCCTAAATCTACTTCTTCTAATGTTCAAAATGCTCCATCTCTTGCCCCTCCCACCAACAAGACTTCTGAGGTAAATGTAGTCCAATCTACCCCAGCTGGTAAAAACAAATCTAAAAAGGGGAGAGGTAAGAATAAGGAGGGAAAAAATAATTCTCCAGCAGAGAAAACCAAAACTACCCCTGTTGACGATCGGGATAAGCGCAAACCATGATACCCTTGTCTTATTTGTGGTGATGATCACTACACGAAGGATTGTCCACGATGTGCCAAGGTCACTAAGTTCCTTCAAGGAGCTCCAAAACCACCTACACCGACTGTCTTGTCTCGACCCTTCCCGTCTCAACAATAGGCTCAGTTGGTCATCCATGACCAACTCTCATCTTCTACCACCTCCTATGTTTTGATGTGTACTGGCGATTCTAAGCAGAACAACATTGAACTCACCACTCAAGCCAAAGATTATTCTCCCTCTAAGGAGAAGGTTGATGATTTACCCCCTTCCTTGATACAACCCTCTCCCACGACTCCACCTACCAATGGTCCTCTTCATCTCGAACGACCGAGACTCGACACAGTTCTGCGACCCCCCCCAAAGGGTGTCATTTAGAAATCGGCTTTCAATCCTCATGCTCGTGCGGCCCAGAACTACAACATTGTTGAAGATCTGGCCCAAGCACCCTCTGCGATGTCAGCCCTTGAAGTCCTTCAAAGTTGTCCTACACAACGGAAGGCACTATTGAAAGCTATTTGTGGAATTGATCCGATGGATATGAATTTAATAATCTTTGACTTGGAAGACCACATTCCAAGGTTACCCCCTCAACTTGTGTTCCAGATCCAAGTGGTTGTCTCTGACAAAAAAATTTGCCAAACCGTTATCGACGAGGGTGCCTCGACGTGTGTTATGTCTCTTGCTTGCTGGAAAGCCATTGGCTCTCATTCTTTGAATGAATCCCAGAACACTCTTAAAGCCTTCAACAGCTCCAATTTTAAGCCCTACGGTGTTCTTCCTTCATTGCCCATCACGTTAGAAGGAAAAACGGTCCAAGTCAAAGTGGAATTCTTTGATGCTCCCCTTGATTATAATCTTCTTCTTAGCCACAACTGGGTCGATTCCATGCATGCAGTTGTGTCGACCCTTTTCCGTGTGGTACATTTACCATATCAAGGTAAGGTTTTCACTGTCGACCAACTAGCCTTCTTCAATTCCGATACCCGTACTAGCAACGTACCGTTTATCGCTAAAACCCCACTGGGTTATGAGAACGTTGATGTAGGCCTTCTCAAGGACTCTTCGTTAATGGGTACTTTCCCCATTCCACCACCCGATGTTCCACGCTCGTTTGTTGCTTCCATCAACATGATCTCCACCTTTCCTCACAAACTTCCTGCGTCTCACGACCCCTAGATAGTCCCTGACCCTGGAGATCATCTTCATTTTGGTGACGAAATGTCGTTAAGTCCAGTTGAATCCGCCTATCAGGCCATTCAATCGGAAACACCTTCTACCCCCTCTCTTGGTGAGTTGTCTCCCAATCCTTTTCATATTGTTTTTCCCACTGATGAGATGATCATTTCTGTCATGGAGGACACCCCTTGGGATGATGGGCATCATTGTTCCATCCTCTTTCTGGAGCAACATACTCTTGAGAACTACCAACGGATTTCGACCTCGTCGACTGTTGTCATCATTTCGACCGTTCCTGAGTCTGCACACGATGTGTTTTTCGAAGGGAACTTAAGTAATATCTCACCCACTATTCCCATTGACATATCCATCAAACCTGGGATTGTCAAAAATGTCCATATTGGAGCTTCGTGTTCTTATGACAAAATAGTCACCTATACATCCCTTTTCAAAGAGTTTCGTGACATATTCGCCTGGAGTTATGGAGAAATGTCGGGTATCAACCCTCATATTGTGATACATGAGATTAAGACATATCCCGACGCTAAACCTGTCCGGCAACACCTTCATCCAGTTCACCCACGTAAAGCGGCTACTATAAAGCTCGAAGTCGAGAAACTTCTAAAAGATAGCATTATTTATCCGATGGCTCTTACAAATTGGGTTTCCAATCTTGTCCCGATTGACAAGAAACAAGGCACCATTCGTGTATGCGTTGATTATAGGGATATCAACAAAGCTTGTCCAAAAGACAACTTTCCAACCCCTTTCGTCGATCAGATTGTCGATGACTGCGCTGAAAGTGAAATCTTCTCTCTCATGGATGGTTTCTCCGGATATAATCAAGTCAACATTGTTCCCGATGATCAACATAAGACTTCTTTTATTTGTCCTTGGGGTACTTTTGCCTATCGAAAACTTCATTTTGGTCTCAAGAACACTGGCGCAACTTTTCAACGTACTATGTCTTATGCTTTTTATGATATCAAGCATATCGTTCAACCCTATTTAGACGATTTACCCGCTCATTCAATGTGCAGAGTCGATCACCCAACCCACCTCCGAGCCATTTTTGTTTGCTGTCGATTCTATCGTATACGTTTGAATCCTCATAAGTGCATTTTCTGTGTGGAATCCAACCATTTTCTAGGTTTTATTGTTTCACGTCAAGGGATTCGGGTGGATCCTTTAAAGGTTGAGGTGATCCTTAATCTCCCTCCTCCTTCTACACTTCGCTAGTTGCAAAGTTTGCAGAGGAAAGAAAAATTTCTTCGTCATTTTATCCCAAATTACGCCGAGATAACTCATGGATTTACGTGGCTATTAAAGAAGGATTCAAAGTTCGTCTAGGATACCATCGCCAACAAAGCTTTCGAGGCTAGGAGATGGAAAATTCGAAGCCATGTGGCGAGGTCCTTATATCGTTCGACGAGTTTTGAAAAAAGGAGATTATGAGTTAGTAGATTACGATGGTAGCCCTTTGAGTGAGCCCAGGAATGGGTTGTACTTGAAGAAGTACTATGCATAATATCATCTATGCACAAGTACTTGTATTTTTATTGTATCATACTTTTTGTGTGTTACTATAGCTTTCTTTCGTTGTTATCTGGTCTTTGCCCTTATGTGACGTTGTGTTTGATTTCCAGATGTCGGAGTCTTCGCTACCCTATATTGGCTTCGCTGATGGCGCTAGACATAGTACTCAGAACCTTTCTTCCACTGCATGGGCAATTTACGCCCCTACAAATGAACTTGTCTCCTTACGAGGTGTGTGTCTCGGCCGTGCGACCAACAAAATTGCAAAGTATAGTGCTGTTATTGAATTATTGGTTGATGCTATCTCACTTGGAATTCATCATTTGGTTGTGCAACTTGATTCACAGCTTGTAGTACTACAGTTAAGTAATGTCTACACTATTCGAAGTCCTACATTGTTACGGGTGTATTTGTGAATTCGCCTCTTGGAGCGTTATTTTGATTACATTGAATATCAACATATTCCTAGATGTCTAAATACATTAACAGATGCATTGGCTAACTATGTATTAGACAGACATTTGAATCAATTATAAATCAATCACATCAATATTCACACAACACATGATAAACCGATAGAAGTTGTCTATATATATAACGATCAAAAGAGTTTTTTACGAAAGGTTTGTCCGAAGACCAAAATGTCAAAATCTGAAGCTCATAGCTTTTACAAAGTGACATCATGGATGACGTTCATGGTAACACATGACTGCCCGGACAACTCTACAGAGCAGTCGACTCATGGACGCTGAAACTCCTATAGTATGACGTTGATCGCGTCATGGAACCTCTTCAAGAGGCATGTCTGGAATATCTGCGGTCAGGCCCTCTAGATTTTGTTCCACTACTTGATAATCCTCGCCATATTGTGGCACTGCCACTACCTCTCCTTGCCACTAAATGGGAGAAGTACCAGGAGGTCTATAAGGTCCAACATCTGTGACATCAACAACGATTTTTTATTTAGTCTTTGGACGAACATATAAAACAAAAACATTTGAATATGAAAAAATTCATAAAACATTTAAATAGAGAAAAATGTGTGTACTTCTTACCAAGTTCCCCCCACTGAGAATCCTCTGGCAGTACTAAGTCTGGATATCCTCGGAAATCCAACGTGACATAAGCATAGTTTTCAATCATCAACATCTGTGGTTGAAGCCAGTCAAAGAAAGTATCATCATACTTGATGATCAGTCCAGCTACGTGGCAGGCCATAAGCTGACACCATCTCAACATCCTTGGATCCCTGGGAGCTGGTAAATTCCACTCAACCTGCAGCCTCAGTAAAGGAACCCTCTCAAGGAAGAAGGACACTAGCAAAGATCCATACCTAAATTGCTTCAGGTTGCCTCGTCTACATTTGGTCAATTTTCTTTTTACACTACGAAGCATTGCATCTGCCTAGTTGAAAACCCGAGGTTTAGTACACTCATTAACATACTGGAAGTAAACCTGTAATTCCATGTGAGGAGCAGAACTCCCAGCCATCCGAGCTATGGTGAATAGGATAGTACGGAGGGTCAAATATCGTACCCCCCAAATAACTACTTTTCCTTTCTTTCTCTCTGCCTTGGGAACACAGTGTAAACGACATTACTCACTCATGGGAAGCCCACCACCTCTGCTACCAGTCGGGCTCACATAGTACCCCCGTCGTGACAATTCAGTCAAAAAGTATATGTCCTCAATATCTAAGGATAGTGAGTGGACCCCCACATGAAACACCTGCTGATCGAGATCCCACATACGCACAAGGTACTCTAATAACTTGACTTGGGCCCTCATGCTCGGGATACGAAAGTACTTCAAGAGGCCACAATCTCTCAAAGAAGCAATAGTAGGTGGATGATTTCCGATAATTGCATTGTCTTCTTCGTTCTCCCTTTCCCGCCATTCAAGAACCATTTTGATGGCCAATTATCTGCATAAGGAACACAAAAAGAAGATTAACAACTTTTTTCATGATTTGGTTCTCTTTCATTGCGTAAATTTTTAAAAAACATTTGAGCTTTACGGTTCTCGCAGGTGCCCTTTGTGCACAGTGCGAGAACCTCATAGGTTGCTATGGGCTCACCTGTGAAAATGCCCCATTCTCGCAGGTCCCATGTAGCCCACCTGCGAGAATGGCAACACGCAAGTAGGGCTCACTAAATCAATTCAAAAATGGATTTTTAACCCATGGAAATGAAAAATTAAACCATCAAAGTGTAAAGGACAAAGAGCCTACCTCACTGTCGCTGATGGCTCACTGAATGGACGCTCATAACTCCCGCAATATGACGCCAAACTTTGAGGGTAAAAGAGGGGTTTTTGAGCTCAAATTGTGGAAAGGTAAAAATGATATGGTAAAAAGAGTATTTACTCCTTTTTATTTACTTTTACTATGTCATTTCGTTTTTTATGATTATTTATCTATTAAACACTAATCCCTAATGTCATTTTGAGTGTAACTTTTGCAGGCATAATGACTTGGATGTTCCTAAATAAGGATGCAAACATATTTTCTCTTTGTCATCGCGTGTTTTGATTGTTTTTTATGGTTTTTGTATAAAACCTCGAGCGTAGTCTTTGTCCGTTCTTGCGCTCGAAAATACATAAGAATGTGATCGAGCATACTTTTATCACTTTTTCGGGCTCAACAAGGTTATACGAAAAAGGAACCCCCCTGGAGTCCTCTTTAGGCTCTTTTCAGACTCTCTAAACATGAAAAGATAGCCGAGTGACCTTGCTATTTTCACGCTCGATAAAGTATCTGAAGTAAGAATCTGGTGAACGATAATTTATCTCTTTTTTCGGTCTCATCCAGACTATTTTACGAAAAAGGAACTGAGAGAGTTCTCTTTTAAGTGTTTTTCCAGACTCTATAATCATGAAAAACCTTCGAGTTTTCTATCTTTGGACTCGTTAAAAAAGCATCGACAGACCCGTAATGGGACCGAACCACTCCTTCTTAGGGTTTGTTAAACATACTCCTAAGGACTTATCCAAAGGATAAGCTTATATCAACAAGCATATGTTATCCTCCTCAAGCTTGCGTAAAAATAAAGAGGTACTCGCCAGAAATGGTGGGGGAAAATTTGGGAAAGGGATATGTTATCATCTTCATATTGATTGGCAGTAAGTGTCGCTCCTGAATATGACACCCCCTATTCATCATTTGAAGCCGGTTTGGGAAATCCATTTGTCTCTCATTCGATTTTCTACAAGGTCATTCCCTGTGTCGTCTTTGAGTCAATGCTGCCAAATCATTGGTCATGTCATTCATATGTTCAAGAGAAGTCCATATGAAACCTATATTGAGTCGTCCATCTACAGTTTTCCATTCTCTCTGTGTCGGCCTTCCTTGTGTCCAGTCCAATTTACACCATACTTTGTTTCACCTTCAAAATATGTTACTCATTTCGTGTCATTGATGGGGGATACATCAAGGCCCTCCTGTGACGAGTTTTGTTCCATCGACTTCAGCTCATTATCCGGAATCAAGACTTAGAAATTCTTTGGTACCTTGGAGCTTGCATGCCTAAATGGCAGGTTTCCTCTCTTTTGACAGTGGATTTCTATCATTGATCCTTGATTGAAAGATTCCATCGGATGTTCAACTTCAACTCATTCATTCACACTCGATGGATTGTACTAGAGTACCTTGGGAGTCATTGACATCAATGGTGATTTCCCTCGCACTTGTTAATGGTTTCATCAATGATCAGTAATAAAGTGGTTTCTGCCATGTTCGACTTCGACACATGTAATCACATGGTTAGATTCGTACTTTTGAGTGACGAGATTGAAGACCCTGGATATTATCCTTTTTTCCAGGTTGCGATGGAGTCTATATAATTTGTGGCACATAGATCCACTGTGTATGTCTTGTGGCTATGCCGTCTTAATTTGAAATTTCTCGCATAGATCCATAGTGTATTCCTAGTGGCTATGTTATATTTTGACGGCATGGATCCACAGTGTATGATTGGTGTCCATGACCCATGTCTAGAATGTCATCAGTCTGTGATCTGAGTATGGGAATGCCTACATCAGAATTAATATATATGATATTCTGCAGATGCTTGGCTGTTCGCAGGTTTCCAATTAGGTGTGCTCCTGGTTTCCGACACACACATGCAGCTTACAAAGTCTTTCGGCTGTCACTGGTTTCAACCTCATACTTTGGGGGGAATTTTGTGACCCATGATTTTGGTCGTCATGATGATGTATTGATGATGGTGTACTCAAGCTTTTCATAAGAAATTTCTCCTGATAAAAGTTACTTTCATCTCTTCCCAGAAAACTCATTTTTGAAGAGGGTTCGCAGGCTGCTAGTATCCCAGGGTGCAAGAATGCCTGATTCTCACAGGCTGCTTTAATCTGGGGTGCGAACTTCTCACACTGTGTTGAATATCTAGGGTGCGAACTCTTCCTAAAGCATGGAAAAAGATGAATTCACGATGTTTCTAGAAGGGAATCTTCTAGAAGGATGGGTTGGCATTCGAATGGTTATCCTTGTACTGGATTCTCTGATATTGTGGGATCATTCTTATCCAAGTAACTAACTCATTCTCTCTTATATATTGAGGGAATTCTCATGGAAAAGGTTAAGCAAGATTCATTGGAGAATTGGTGAAAGAATTGTGTGAAGGACTTAACCTGAACATCAGTTTGGAGACTCTAGCAAGTCTATCAAGAGGATTTGATCTTCTTCATACAAGGATTGAGCAAGTGTGTGTGTTGGAGCCAAGATCCATCTAAAGGAAGCTTACGACATCAAGGCAATCAGGTTGTAATCTTTACTTTCAATCAATATGATACAGTAGCATGTCCCTTTCCCATAAAGCTATTCTCACTTTATTATGTAATTCCTTGATCATACACATAAGTTGACTGTTGAATATATTATTACTATCTTCACTTTGGTTGGTTTGTGTTGTCTTGGTCTTGACCTCACGAGAGCACCGGAGCGAAGAGGGAGAAACATAGACCCTAGGAAGCGATATAAAGGTATGTTACTTGTTCCTTCCTACTAGCTAATTCAATGGTCAAAACTTAGGGAAAGAGTCATGTCCTGTCCTGTTTTGTTCTAGATCCAAGTGGATCCAGGGAGATATGTTAGTTTCCTCACCTATCGATTATTCCGATAACAGACACTTCTTGTAACGTCTCAGAAAAGGAGTTATAGCAAAAATGGCATACCTTGCTGAATTCTGGCTTATTCTAGAGAGCAACCTTGTAGATCGTGCCCCACACGAAATATTTGTTGAATTGATCTAAAACCATTATACAACATACTAAAGAATTTACCCCAACCAAAACATTTGGTTTCACTAAATTTGGATCTGTTATGAAGAAGTTATGACATTTTTACCCAAAACACCTGTTTTTGACTAGTTTTAGGACTAGCCACAAACCCTATTTTCCATGGAGTGTAACTCCAAAAATACAATGACCCACAAGATGAATTTTTTACCACGGATAATTGGATATGTTTTCTCAATGGAATATAAATTTCATGGTCTGAATCATTATAGAAAAAAAATTATAGCGAAAATGGTGAGATGACTTGTAAATAACATACCTTAGAAATCACCATCAAAAGAATTTATCCTTCCTTGCATTTCGGCTTTCTTTTCTTCACCTTCCCTCGGAATTTCGGCTTAGATATCCTTGGTTACCTCAGACACCTATAGATATTCAATATGCTCAAGTGTGATTAAAATGAGAGAGCTTTACCTCTTATTTATACTCTCCAAGTAGCTTCCTTAAAAACATCTTCTAGGTCACCTGGCCCCACTTTCCTTATTTTAGAGTTAACCCACTTCTAATTTATCCATTAAATTCATTATTGAAACAATTTATTTTGTATTCACTTTGAATTATAATACACTCATTAATTCACTTTATTATTTACCTTTTAAAATCTCTTAAACCACTTTGACTACTTTGACCTTTTGGGGCTTCTAGATGACATATGAGGGTCCTCCAACTTTGTAAGGCCATAACTCTCAAATCGTGAGGAGTTATGTGACGTTCCACATACCACTAGAAATGGAATGACATGTATTATCCATATAGAATAGTATTAATTGAAAATATATCATAACTCATACCGTTATCCATCAAACAAACTTGGGTCCATTACCCAAACCCGGGGTCTCCAACTTCTCATTGTTCCAGAATTAAGCATGGGTTCTCTTACTCCGCAAAGCGTCTTCCCGTGAGGGCTTTCACCATAAGGGGACCACTTTGGAGTTCATCCATATTTAATTCTTATCAACCATGACAAGACAATAATGAGTCATCTTTACATCAAACAATCTTGGGTCCATTACCCAAACCTTTGTGTTGCGGGGCTTTCTTCAAGGGTTGACATCAATGACAACCAACCTTTATCAACAATTGTGTCTTGTGTTCTTATTTGTCTTTCTGCACTCATGATCGATGATATACTTGATATATTTAGTCTATGAATTGGTGATATTGGAATGTTCATGTATGGCTGTGATAGTTTAGATAATAATCATAAGTTAATATTAGGAAGAATGATTCACGCATCAACCTCTGTTTCCCTTACTGCCACAAAAACCTAGTTCTTGTAGCCCCAATAAATACCAACATAGTTACCAACTTAACGAGAACTCTACAAATTTCTCGTTTTTCTGGGGGTCAAGTTTTTTACCCCGTTTTTAAAAATGGTGCTACCGGTAGCACCCGCTCCCTTTTTAGGTGTTTTTTTTTCTATTTTAAATTTTCTGATACATAATGTTTCCACTTTTTTTTTAAATGCTTGTTTTTCATCTATTTTCAATTTTTATTTTTATTTTCAACGGTGCTTTTAGTCATTTTTCATGCTTCTTTCAATCTTTAAATTTTTTTTTACCATTTACATTTTTGAAAATAGTGGAAAATATTGTCTCCTTAATTAATTTATGGTTCCATACGTTTTTAAATATAGTGGAAAATATCATTTTTAACACATTTTTTACCTTTACTTTAATTCATAGAAAATCAGTGTAGTTAATTAACACTATTTTTAAATATTTAGCAAAAAAATATAATTGAATTTTTTTTGATAAGTTTAAAACTAAAAAAAATTAAAAGAATTGAAATAAAAAATGAAAGAAAAAAATTAAAAAACCAAATTTATATAATTACAAAATCAAAGAAAAACTTAAAAAAATAAACTAGAAAATAAAACCAAAAAAATAAAAATATATATAAATCAAGCTTAAATGAGAAAAAATTAGAGAAAAAGGTAAAAAAAGTATTTATGGTCTAAAAACTTTAGAAAATTAAAAAAAAACACACATATATATCCAAATTAAAACACCTAAACTAAGCTAATAAAAAATAAAAATAAAAACTTAAATTGTTTTTGTTAAAAAACTAAAAAAAAATTCAAATTTCAAAAGCTAAATTAAAAAACTAAAACAATTAGTTATTATATATATATATATATATATTTAT
>ML790100.1:108622-125652 GCA_009831015.1 Picea engelmannii | reverse complement strand
CAAGCTCTGTCGCGAGGCGGTCAAAGGGAGGTGCACCAGAAATGCTGGACCGCGCCCGGACCACCAGATTATAGGCGAGCTGCGAATTCGCACCAGAGCGTCACAAAATATGCCAGACACAAAGAGAATTGGGCTGCACCCGCACAACAATGCAGAACTCTGAACTGAGGCAGACCAAATGGACAGACTAAAATCCAAATGAACGAGAGCCGAGCCCATCCTTTCTCCCTTAACTCTGGCCGTCTCGGAAGCGCTGCAGGCGTTAATGCTCGCTCGCGGGAATGGTCTATCCGTCCTGCCCCTGCTGCTGTATCCGTCCGTCATGGTTAATACATGCGCGTGGGTGGCGGTTTATGACATTTAAGCCGGGGCCGAGTGGAGTCCACCTGTGACCCCTGGGCGACGTGTCACCCCATCCGGGGCTTTAAATTTGGGTTTTGAATATATTGTTTTAAATGTATTGTTTTCATGGCATTATGTATTATGTTGTGTTTGGAGTGATAAACTAAGATTTTAAAAGTAAGCAAATAAGAGTTGATTTGTTGATTTTGTTTACAATAACGATGATTTCATTTACCACTATAAAAAATGTGTCATTTTATTACCCCAAATTTAAAATGGGTTCTACCAGTAGTAGTACTTTTCAATTTGATGGTTGATTTTGACGTTTTGGTTTTAATTATATCGTTTGCTAAAAATACAATTTCAAAATATCTATAAATTTAACTTTTTGAAAATAAAATAAAAATTGTAACATAATTTTTTTATTTGGGTGTCGATTGAAGGTATTTTTGAGCTATTGTATGAGTTTTGAAGGCCATGTTTGAAAAATGTTGTAATTTTGACCACGTTTGAAAAAATGGTGCTACCGGTAGCATCACTTTTTAATTTGGGGGTTGATTTTCTTGTTTTTTTGGCAAAAATATGGGTTTTTTGGGTCAGAGTTCTTGTTTTGAGGTCACAATTCTTGTTAAGTTGGCAACTTTGTTTAACTCAGGTGAGACTTCATTTGCGCAAGTAGGTGATGCCGAAAGGGCCAGTGTCTTGAGGGTATTGTTGGTCAAGGACAAGCCAAGCCTTGGGTCTCATAACCCCTATGCAAACAACAAGAAGACAACAAGGGGCATACCTTCCCATCAGGAGCCAACCTTTATTTGACTGGGAGAAACCACCCACTGGGGGGAAACCCCCAACCATAGGGCCATATTCGCTCTGGGGGAAACAATAACTAGGGGGAAACCCCCAACTATCAGATAATAACCACCATGGGGCCAAACTATTCCTTCTACCACCAGCCTAATATTAGGCCACCCTTACCCAGGAATAGCCAAGACTGTATGGAACCTACATGAACAACCCATCAATTTTTCAAATGCCACTCAACTAGGAGGAGGACCACCCTATGGTGACAGACCTCTTGGCGAACCACCCCATGGTAGAGGAGGACCACCCTATGGTGGAGAACCACCCCATGGAGGAGGACCCACCACTCTATAGTGGAGGACCTCTTGAAGGACCACCCTATGGTGGTGGAACTCCTGGGGGACCACCCTATGGTGGAGAACCCCCTGGGGGACCACCCTGTGGAGGAGGACCTCCAGAACAACCTCCCCACGGAGGAGGACCATATCACCAACCTCCACATGTCAATAAACAACTCTTGTTCTTGGAAACTTTAAATTTTCCAGATCTTTCACGGTTGACTAATGAACCCATACGCCATTCCCTTTTTTGGCCCCCCATTCCTACCAAACTTCCATCCGATATTCTGAAATTTGATGGAAAACCTGGAGAAGATCCAAATAATCATGTCATGAATTTCTATCTATGGTGTTCTTCAAACTCCTTGATGGATGAATCTATTTGATTATGAATTTTCCAGCTAACTCTTATAGGATTAGCAACTAAATGGTATATAGAATTGTTGCAAGATACCGGATATATAAAATATGCAGAACTGAAATAAAATGCTAGAAATGGCAGAATAACAGTAAAATATCCAGCACAATCTTCACAATAACACATAAATGATATAAGAATAGCAATAGAAATAGCACTTTGATTCTGAAATCAATGTTCACAGGCCTCTTTGAGGGGGAAACCTCCAATCGAGAAGTGCTCTGTTACAATAATCTTCAAGCTAGGGTTTTCATACCCTCGACCCTTATTTATACTAAATATGTCTATTAAGAGAAACATCTAGAGGAAGATCCTTCTAGAAGCGGAAGCTTCTATTAGGTCTTCTTACATCCGCCTTATTCTATTTTATTGAAAGGCCTTATTAATATTGACCTTTATTACATCCGAATATATTGATCTACCTATGTGTGGGTTAGGACCTTAACATGTCCGCCCCCTTAAAAACAACCTTGTCCTCAAGGCTTGAGATGTGGAAACTGTTGCATAATGGTAGTTGGTTCCCAAGTGGCATCTGCTAGAGTCATATCTTTCCACTGTACTAGCACTTCCTTGATGGTTCTTTGACGCAGGCGACGCTCACGCTGGTCCAAAACTGCTTCTGGCTATAGCCAAATGGATCCTTCTTCAGCTAACTCTAGAAGGTTGGTTTGAATTTGGCACCTGGTTCCAATCACCTTCTTCAAGCATGAAACATGAAAAACAGGATGTAGCTTTGACTGACTGGGCAGAGCTAACTGATATGCGACTTGTGCTAGCTTCTGACAGCGTTCGGCCTTGAGGGAAGTTTGCTTATATGGTTGTAGTCTCAGAAACACCTGATCCCCTTATGCAAATTGACGTTCAGAGCGACCTTGATCTGCTTGCTGCTTCATTCTATTCTGTGCCATGACCAAGTTCTCTTTAAGGGTATGAAGGATATCCTCTCGGACTGTAAGTGTTTTCTCAACCGCCTGGACCTTCTAGGTACCCGCTTCAAAAGGAGTCATGCGAGTGGTTGTATGGTATGTAGTGTTGTACCACCGTTCGGGGAGGGGTAACCATTGAGCCCACTGGTGTTGTTTTTCAGAGGCAAAGTACCTCAGATATGTTTCCAAACACTTGTTGAAAACTTCTGTTTGACCATCCGTCTGGGGATGATAAGCTGAGCTGAGATGCAATTGTGTGCCTTGTAGCTTAAATAGTTCTTGCCAAAAATTGCTTGTGAAAGTTGGATCTCAATCAGAAACAATAGAGTGTGGCATGCCATGAAGCTTGAAGACTTGGTCCATGAAAATTTGAGCCACCGTGGATGCAGTAAATGGGTGGTGAAGAGCGCAAAAATGAGCATACTTGGAAAGGCGATCCACCACCACCATTATGAATGATTTATTCCCCAATTTGGGTAAGCCTGTAATAAAGTCCATAGAGATATCCTTCCAAATAGTAGGGGGAATTGGAAGCGGTTGGAGGGTGCCTGGAGATTTGAATGTTTCTCCCTTGTTGCGTTGACACACCTCACATTCAGCGATAAAATTACGGATGTCCTGTTTCATACCATCCCAGAAAAAAGAATGTTTGACTCGGTCATATGTTTTGGTGAACCCTGAGTGCCCCGCTATGGGTGTAGCATGAAGCTCAGAAAGCACCATGGATTTGAGCTTGGATTGTTTATTTAAATACAAGTGGCCTTTGTATCGAAGCTCATCCTGGAGCCAGGAGTACCCTAGGGGAGCCGGAGCCTTCTTCTGCAGTTGCTGGATCAGATGCAAACTTTTGGGTTCTTGAAGCCATTCCTAGCGCACAGCTTGGAGCCAATCGGGTACAATGAAGGGAAGAGAAAAAAGGGATCCTTCGTCTTCATATTTCTGGGACAGTGCATCCGCCATGACATTGTCTTTTCCCTTCTTGTAAATGATCTCATAATCATATCCAAAGAGCTTAGTCACCCACTTTTGTTGTTCCTGGGAGGAAATGCGTTGTTCCAAAAAATACTTGAGGCTTTGATGGTCGGTCTTAATTTGGAAGTGTTGCCCCAAGAGATAAGGACGCCACAACTCAATGGCATGCATAATCACCAACATTTCTTTTTCATAAATGGGTTTGCCCAGATTCCTTTCAGACAATTTCTTTCTAGTGAAGGCCAATGGTCGACCCTCTTGCATAAGGACAACACCAATTCCTTTTCTTGAGGCGTCACATTCCAACACAAAGGTCTTTGTGAAGTCGGGAAGGGCCAGAACCAGAGTGGTGCACATGGCCATCTTCAAGGTTTGAAAAGATTGAGAAACTGCTGGAGTCCAAGTGAAAGAGTTCTTTTTTAGGAGAGCCATGAGAGGTGCTGCAATCTTTTTGTAGTTCTTAACGAACTTGTGATAATACCCTGTGAGGCCCAAAAATCCATGCAAGATTTTGAGAGTCTTTGGGTGTGACCAGTCTTTCATAGCTCCAATATTTTTTAGGTCCACCCTGACGCCATCCTTTCAGGCACCAAAAGCACATTTGGACTATTTCAGGAAAAGTTGGTGCTGAGAGAGTAGGTGGAGAACTTGATCCGCATGAGTAAGATGGTCTATCTAGGTTTTTCTATAGATGAGGATATCATCAAAGAAAACTAAGACAAAATGATGGAGAAAAGGGTGGAAGACATGGTTCATGAGGCTCTGGAAGGTGGAGGGGGCGTTACACAAACCAAAGGGCATGACTAAAAACTCATAGTGGCCCTCATGAGTGCGAAAGGCGGTCTTGGGAATGTCGACCTCTTTCATACGTATCTGGTGATAGCCCGAGCGAAAATCAAGTTTGGTAAAGAGTTGGGCGCCACTCAATTCATCCAAGAGGTCATCAATGACAGGAATGGGAAATTTGTCTTTGATGGTAAGTTTGTTGAGAGCACGGAAGTCAGGACGCATTCTCCAAGAACCTTATTTCTTCAGTACCATGATGACCGGAGAGGAGTAAGGGCTCGTACTAGGATGGATGATGTCGACAATAAGGAGTTCCTGGACCATTTTTCAAATTCATTTTTTGTGTGCAAAGGGGTGGCGATATGGACGTATATTGGGGGGAAGGCTTCTTGGGACAAGGGGAATGGAGTGATCATGAACACCACGGGAAGGAGGGAGTCCTTGGGGAGTGGAAAATATCATTTGATGTTTATAAAGGAGGGCTTGGAGGTCTTGGGGCACTGGGGGTGTCTCTGTGGCTTGTATGGCGTGGATTTGGGCAATGACACTAGAATTACCTTTTTTAAACAGTTTTTCCATGTGATGAGAACTGATGACCTCAGGTGAACCAACAGTGATGCCTTGGAATTTATGTTGGTGGCTGCCTTGGTCAAATTGCATGGTTAAGTTCTGAAAATCCATGAGAATGGGACCCAAAGTCCTTAGCCAGTCTGCACCCAACACAATGTCGTAACTGCCCATGTCAATAACAAACATATGGGATTTGAGGTGGTAGTCACCGATTTGGAGACGCAGATTTTCACAGCGCCCACCACATTTCATAGAACCACCATTGGCAATCATGATTTGGAAATTGTTGAAAGCATGGATGTAGCAATGGGTTTCTTGGGCAATGTAGCGATGAATAAAATTGTGGGTGCTGCCACTATCAACCATAATGATGACCTTTCGGTGCTTGATGTAACCGATTAACTTGAGTGTTTGGGGGGCAGAGAAGATGGTGAGAGCATTGAGGGAAATGATCGGTTCCACTTCAGGAGGGTCGGAGGGAGGGTTTATGTCAGTGATTTCGGGTGACTTGGGCAGAAGGGGAGTGTCAACATACTCTTCTGGAATATCCTCAGAGATGGCCATAAAAAGATTTTGTTCCTTACATTTGTGACCTGGAAAATATTTTTCATTACAATTATAACAGAGGCCTTTGATTTGGCGTTCAACCATTTCATCCCTGGTCAATTTTTGGATCTTTAATGGGGCAGAGGGAGTATTGGGGTTGACTGGTTTAGGGAGAGGGATAAATGAAGGCTTACAGTGTTGAGAGGAAACAATTTGTTGTGATTCTTTAGATTTTTAAGTAGCCTCCACCCAAGTCATAGGTTGAGCCATGAGGACATGGGCCCGAATATCCTCCTTGAGGCCACTGATAAAACACTCTCGAAAGAAAGCATCAGTCATGCCCTCTGTTCAAAAAGCCAGGCGCTCAAATGCAGCTATGAAGTCTTCTACTGTGCCTGATTGCTTCAATTTTGTCAAATGGCCCAAATGGTTGGTGTTAGTGTCAAAGCGTTCATAAAGCTCAGTCACAAATTGGGTCCAAGAAATATACCCTTGACGGGAAGTTTTTCTGCATTGCCACCATTTCTAGTGTTCTTGATCGAGATGGAGAACACCATACTGGAGTTTGGCCAAGTCATCTGTAATGTTGTAGAGAGAGAAATAATGTTCCATTTGGGTGACCCAACCAATGGGGTCCGAGCCATCAAATTTGGTTACATCCACCCATGGAAGGCGTAAGTCCCGTTGAAAGTGATGGGGATGAAAGGAATGGGAAGAAGTATCATCTCCAGCCTTTGTATGTGCATCAGGAAAAGAGTCATCGATAGGGATCTTGAGTTTGGTGCAGAGTGATGCAAAGACAGATTCAATATGGGTGGTCAGTTCGCGTTTGACTTCCACCATTGTGGACTGCACAACTGCATTTATGGATGCATTTATGGTGGTATTGATGGATGCATCACGGGAGGCAATAGTAGAACTGAGTTGTTGCACTTCTTGTTGGGTCTCGAGGAAACCAGATTGCAAGGTGTTGAAGCGAGACTCTAGTTCTTGGCTACGGGTATGGGCCATGAGGATGGGTGAACTGAAAAGGGAGCGGGTTGGGTCAGAAATGTTTGCAGAAAAATGATATGGATGAATGTGATAAGGGAGAAGAGATGAATTTAATGGAATAGGTCTCAAATAATGGTGAAAAAATTTCCAGACTTNTTTTTTTACATTGGTCTGAAGAATGTTGTAGTGCTGAAATCCCCAAATTCTTAACCAGAAAGAAATGTGTATTTACTTGGCAACCCGAACATAGATGCGTGGCAATAGATCTTGTCGGTTTAATTTGTTGATGTTTATGTTTATGTTCCCCAAGGGTTAGGTATTCCAGGGTTCTACAGACAAGGGTTTTCCCTGTGCTATAGCTCTCCGATATACGTGTGGGGTCCAATAGTAGTACTCGGCCCAATATCTCAGGGCACTAACTAAGGAGGATAGACCATACCCTTAGCCGTACTACCCGACTACCCAGGTACTAGAGAGTATCTTCCCGAGTGCTGTTCTCGGTGACACTATAGCAGTCCAGCGACCGATAGGTTTATCTAAAGAGGGCTTCAAGAAATCTAGGTCGATCCGTACACATGTGTTGTTTGATGCACTACCACTCGAAGGGGTACCAACAGGGGTTACAAGGGTGGCCAGCAGATGTGCGCTTAAGAACCACTTGTATTTCCTGCATGTATGAATCCCTCAACCGCGGGTTTATGCTTGTAATGACAGATCTCTATGGCTTAAAGATGCCAGAATACGTCTCTACCCTGAAAAAAAATACCCACAATTTCTGCCAAGGAAAGTGCTCTGATACCACTTGAAAGATACCAGATATATAAAATATGCAGAACTAAAATAAAATGCTAGAAATGGCAGAATAACAGTAAAATATGTAGCATAATCTTCACAATAACACATAAATGATATAAGAATAGCAATAGAAATAGCACTTTGATTCAGAAAGAAATGTTCACAAGCCTCTTTGAGGGGGCAACCTCCAATCGAGCAACGCTCTGTTACAATAATCTTCAAGCTAGGGTTTTCATACCCTCGACCCTTATTTATACTAAATATGTCTATTAAGAGAAACATCTAGAGGAAGATCCTTCTAGAAGCAGAAGCTTCTATTAGGTCTTCTTATATCCGCCTTATTCTATTTTATTGAAAGGCCTTATTAATATTGACCTTTATTACATCTGAATATATTGATCTACCTATGTGCAGGTTAGGACCTTAACAACTGTTGCATAACTCCTTTGACGAAATTAATTCCCTTGCCATGGAATTTTTGACACACTCTCAATTACCTATCCTCTATGAGACCGATACTGAGCTCTTAACCTAGTTACACCAATCAACTTCGACCCAAATTTGAGATCACATTCATGAGTGGAGGCGTCGACGACAATTAATCAAAGCCACAATCCTAGATGAATTATTGGTCGATTGGGTTACAAAGTATATTTTTCCACCTATAGCTCGAGATCTCTCCATGGGAGGTGTTGTTACCTAGGAAGAAGCCATGAGTTGAGCCAAGTATTTAGATTTGGTATACTCTAAATCAGGCACATTATATGACCTGATTCCTAATGCTCCTCGACAATCGAATTATGAAACCAAACCCACACTTGGACCCCATGCCGATGATATGATCGATCCTGTTTCCATAGATACAACTCGTCAGATGACTAGGAAACATAGCCAATCGACTAAATCCACCAATACTAGATCATCTTTCCATACTAGCACTGCAAGTAAGCCCCCTACCTAAAGGTCTGAGGTTAATATGGTGCAATCAACCACACCAAAAAACCTACAACAATCCAAAGGAAACAAGAAGGTTAATAATAAGAAAAAGAAAAAATCCTCTGAGTAGTCGGGCCCCAAAACCCAAGAAAACAACATTAAGGGTAAAATAAAACAGAAGGATAAATATCCCTGCATGATTTTTAAAGAGGATCATTTCACTAAAGATTGTCCTCGTCTCACTGAAATTCTTCAATATCTCAAATGAAGCACATCCTCTTCTATGCATGTAGTTTTAACAAATCCTCCCCCCCCCAACAACAACAATTCATTGTGAAAATTCAAGCACCCCCACCCGGGGGAAGGTAGAATCCCTGTCAATAAATGATCTAGGAGCATCTTGGTGGCTACCCACCTTGTCCAACTGGCTCAAAATAGATTTTTGGAAACTTACTATTTTTAGCATTGTTTTGGTTCCTGAACTTCCAGGGCCATCTTGAGGGCCTAAACGACGTTGTTTCACAATCAGGAACCTCAATGACAACCCAAGGATATAATTTATCCCCCCTAAATGAATCACCTTGTCAATACCTTTCCAACGAGCTATTGTGTGCCCTAAACGAACACCGTATGCAAACATTACGACCCTAAGAAGTTGATGTACTAAATTACCCCAATGGGGCCCACATCACTTTTGGCGCTTCATATCCTAGGGTTAGGTTTTTGGATGTCTAGGATTTTTCCATTCATGTTTATTGTAAAAAATTCTTCATAGTCTAATTTTATGCATCTTCTTACGAATGAACATAGTCGTCACATATATTCTTAGAGATAAGCTCCCACCATTCTAGCAAGCTTGTTTTCAATCTGCATTTTACAATTTTCAACATATTTCTTATTTAATAGAAGCCAAGTTTTACTGTATCTCTGTTATTGTTCACTTTGTCTCTATATTAATATTATAAATGTGTGCTTTCATTTTGTTCTACTTAGAAAACCAGATCAGTGGTATCAAAGTGATATGCTCCTTGTTGTTTTTTTTAATGCATGTCCCCGATGCGGTCAGGGTATAGAGAGTTGGGTCTCGAGGTTGTTTCTCTTGAGGAAATTTTCTCTTGCATGCCCAAGAAACTGTCCATGGTGGGCATAAATAAAGACGACGGGACAAGATATCCTTTCAAAATGTTTCTCGAGGAATCCCTTGAGCGATAGAGGAACGAGATGATGGACAACTTTGAACAAATCCTTCAATGACTACCGATAAGCGACACATCTGCTTCAAGTGGAGGCATCACCCCCTTCAAGGTACAAATCAATTTTGATATTCCTATATTTGAAGGTCAAATAGATTTTGATGTCATAGATGAATGATTAAACCTTCTAGAAGGGAATTTTTCTATCCACAACTTTTTTGATAGAGAAAAGATTACATTTGCGCTCCTCAAGTTCGTCCCCCATGTCAAAGATTGGTGGGAGACTTTCTATGAGAAAAATGAAATAGAGGGATCGACATTATTTGCAGTTGCACCCACTTGGGATTTCTTCAGGGATTATATTAAGGAACAATACTACCCTATTGGAAGTTATGACAACTTGTATACAAGATGGAGTCCCACACTGCAGCAGGAAAGAGACCAAATAGTGCTAGAGTTCACTAATGTCTTCCATACCTTGCGCACCAAGCTGGGTATCAAATATTTTGAGTGAAATCTGGTGCTCAGGTACCGTGATGGTCTACATAGATACATCTGGAAAAAAATTAATTTTTTAAAAATCTCATCCTTGAGCATGGCCTATCGACATGCTGTCAAAATCGAGCAGAAGCTGAAATAAAAGACATGGAAGTTTGGGTCTGGGATTCCCTCACAAAAGAATTAGGGAAAGGGCAGCCCCTACTTGTAGAACAAAGGACATAGAAAATATGGGAAACCTCAGGACAACTAGTCCAAGACACAAGCAAAGAAGGACAATGGGAAGATGAAGAAAGATACCAAGAAGTGGTGTGACTTCCATAAGAGCCCCTAGCATAACACTTCTGATTACCACTCAAAGTTGTCATTGGTGGATGAGGTAAAAGACTCTAAATCATATGCATGTTCCGACTCTGAGTCATAAATAGAAAAGGGGAGATAGATCATTAATGTGTAACCTAATGTAATCGTTGCTACCACCAAGATCTATCCCGATGAACCTGATGAGCCAGAGGAAGACGAGCACCTCTTTCATTCACAGATGTGGGTAAAAGTAACTCCGCTGCACTTCATCATTGATAACGGTAGTTGGAAGAACCTCATATCAACATAGGTCATCAACTGGCTAGCCCTACCAACAATTTCTCACCTGCAACCCTACACCATTAGATCGCTTCATCAAGGAAGCAATATTCGCATCAACCAACAATATTGCCTGGCATACAACATCAAGCCATTCAAAGATGGGGTATTGTGTGATGTTGATCCCCTTGAATTTTGTGATGTTATTTTGGGCCAAACTTGTTTATGGAAACTTCATGCTATATATGATTCTATGCCTAAGAGTTTTATTATTACTTTGAACAGGAAATTGTATAGGATACCCAAGGTAGTCCCACCTAGTGTTATTTCCTTGATCTCTACCACACAATGCAGGAAGGTCATTTCTCAGACCGAGAAGTTTTTATTCTTTGTGATTCTCTCTCAGACTGAGTGAAAGGTTGCAACCACATCCATGGCCTCCGAATCCAACCTCTCTATGTAGAAGAAGTACGTGGATAAGGTTGTGGAAGAATACAAAGACTTCTTCTAATCACCTATTGGGGTACCTTTGCATTTTCAGGTCAAGCATCCCATCGATCTGATCCCCAACGCACCACTACCTAATGGGCCAATCTATCACCACTCTCTACTATAAAATGAGGATATCAAGTGTCATATATAAGAACCATAATGGGAACATCCAACCCAACTCATCACCTTGTGGAAGCCCAATTGTGTTGGTGTAGAAGAAAGACGTGAATTGGCGACTCTGTATTGATTACCGAGCCCTACATAAAATCAAAGTTAGGAACCAATACTCGATTCCCCAAATTGATGATCTCCTTGATCAACTCAAGGGGGGCCAAATACTTCAGTAAGATTGATATGAAGTCTGGATATCATCAGGTCCAAATAGAACTGACAGATGTATGGAAAACTACCTTCAAGTCAAAAGAAGGTCTTTTTGAATGGATGGTCATGCCCTTTGGTTTGAAAAATGCCCCAATAACTTTCATGAGGATGATGGACAATATCTTGCAGCATTTCACTAATTCTTTTATGGAGGTGTATCGGGATGAAATCCTCGTCTACATCAAGACTTTCACATAACACTTGGAGCATATTCAATAGGTTCTACACACTCTGTGGCAACAAAAGTTATATGCCAACTTGGAAAAATTCTCCTTCAACATTGACGTGGTCTAGTACCTAGGCTACATTGTTGATGCACATGGTGTGCCTATTGATCCTAGTCATATGTGACTGGCCAGCCCCAACCATGCTAACTGAGATTCATAGTTTCTTAGGCCTTGCGAATTTCTATCGAAGGTTCATGTTGGAATTCTCCCATATTGCATGGAACCTCATCCAAATAATCAGAGGTGGTGGTAAGGAAACATTTGTGTGGGGCCTATCCTAACATAAAACATTCGATGATATGAAGAAATGCTTGTGCTCTAACCTAATTATTTCATTACTTGACCTACAACAGCCCTTTGAGATTGAGACAAATGCTTTAGACTATGTTGTAGGTGAAATCATCACTCAACACGACCACCCCGTGGCCTATCATAGTGATAAACTATCAAATGTCATCTGTAAGTAACCTACTTACGACAAATAAATGTACTCTGTGCAAGCCTACAACTAGTGGAGGCATTACATTCTCGAGAAGGAGACAATCATCCACATTGAGCATAAGCCATTGCAGTTCATGCAGACACAAGGAAAATTGCAGAATGGCTTCCATCATAAGTGGTCCATATATTTGCAGCAGTTCCACCTCAACATCAAGTATAAAAAAGGAAGTACCAACAGAGTTGTTGATTACCTCAACCAACCTGTAGTCGCAACACTCACCACATTGCTTGATTCTTGCAGCCACGGGACCTCCAGATGGCCCCACCTCCATGAGACAGATCTTGACTTCGCCAACACCTACCAGATGTTGGGCGCAAACACAACTATCACCAATTTCCATATTTGGGATGGGATACTATGCCATCTAGGCCATCTATGAGTTCCATCAAGAAGTGAGCGAAGATGAATTGGGAATACCACTACATTCAGGTGGTAGGACACTTCGGCATGGAAAAGATAGTGGTAGTGTTGCAGTGAAATTTCTACTGGCCAAAACTTCAATAGGATTTCAACAAGTATATCTGATCCCACACTTCCTGTGTTATTTCCAAACTGAACATTAAGAAACAAGGATAATACACTCCTCTACCTACTCCTCATAGGCCCTAGGAATCCATCTCAATGGACTAGATGTTGGGATTTCCATCCACCAAGCAGGGAAATGACTAATTTTTTGTGCTTTTTGATCGCTTTTCCAAGATGGCAATTTTGGATGCTTGCAAGAAGAGGATCACAATGAAGGCCACTACCAAGATCTTATTTGAATGAGTCTGGGTACACTTTGGGATCATACAAATCGGTATCTCATATCAGGATAGTTGGTTCCTCAGTGCATTTTGATTGAGCCTCTGGTCACTATTGGACACCAAACTCACCAATTCCATTTCCTTCCACTCCCATACGGATGGCCAAACTGAGGTCTTCAACCAAATGATTGT
Organism: Picea engelmannii; assembly: GCA_009831015.1. Lineage (NCBI taxonomy): Eukaryota > Viridiplantae > Streptophyta > Pinopsida > Pinales > Pinaceae > Picea > Picea engelmannii. Next base: position 112,416 of record ML790100.1, on the reverse strand, counting down.
GCACATCATGCGCATGTACAATTCCAAGAACCCTCACACCTGGGATGAGAGTCTTACCTATGTTCAACACAACTACAACAAAGCCATACATAAATCAACCGACCACAACCCCTTTCAGGTGGGGTTGGAATTTCAACCATTGGGTCCCATGGATGTTGCACTGCCCCTTGCGGCCATCCAGGTAGATTCATTGCATGCTACAACTAAAGATGAAAAATCCATCTAGTTAATTGAGAGGTTCCAACACATCCACCAAAAGGTTAAGGATATTTTATAGAAGTCCAATTCCAAGTACAAGAAGCACCATGATCAACATCGAGTGACACACCAATTTAAGGTGGGAGACAAAGTTTGGTTTCACTTGCAAAAAGAATGCCTTACAGGTTATCATCAAAATCTTCTTCCATTCCATTATGTACTATACACCATCACCAAGGTTGTGGATGATAATGATTTTGAGCTTAACCTTCCCCCATTCCTCGACTTACACCCAGTATTCAATGTGGACCTCCTTCGACCTTATTTTCCATCATTAATGGATCCCACATTCCTTGGCTTACACCCAATATTCAATGTGGACCTCCTTCGACCTTATTTTCCACCATTAATGGACACCTCATAGATAGAAAAATAGTTGAAACCAACATAGCTCAAACCTGAATGCATGGAACAAGAATCCACTGATCAGATCATGGACACATAGGTCAGGGTCACTTTCCATAATAGGATCCATCTTTATTGAGTTGTCAAAGCAAGGCAGCTCTTGCACCAAGGAAAGTGACTCACCCGGGGGTAAATTCAACAAAAAATTCCTCATCTGATGGGGGAATTCAATGCAATGGAGACCATTTCTTCCTAAGAGAGGAGGCGTTATCTAGGAGGATCTTGGTGACCACCCACCTTGTCCAATTGGCTCAAAATAGGTTTTTGACAACTTACTAATTTTAGCAATTTTTCAGTTTCTGAACTTCCGTCGCCATTTTGAGGGCCTAAATGAGGATTTTGCATGATCATTCACCTCAATAAAATTCAAAGGCTTTTATTGGGCCCCATAAATGAATCTCCTCATCAATACCTTTCCAATGAGCTATCGTTTACCCTAAACGAAGATCATATGCAGAAGTTATGACCCCAGGAAGTTGATGTACTAAATTACCTCAATGGGGCCCACATGACTTTTGGCTCTTCATGTCCTAGGGTTAGGTTTTTGGATGTATAGGGTTTTTGCATTCATGTTTATTATAAAAATTCCTTCATAGCCTCATTTTACTCATCTTATTGCAATTGATCGTAGTCATCACATATCTTCTTAGAGATAAGTTGCCACCATTCTAGCAAGATTGTTTTCAGTCTGCATTTTATAATTTTTAGTATATTTCTTATTTAATAGAAGCCAAGTTTTACTATATCTCTATTATTGTTCATTGTTTCTCTATGTTAATATTATAAATCCTTGATTTGATTTTGTTTGGCTCATAAATCCAGACCAGTAAACATTTTGATGGTTAAATCTTCGGCCATATTTTCTAGAGCCAAGAATTACGATTCTCCAGAAGGTGATTCTTTACCCAAGGATTCTGTCCTTTAGACCATTTCTGCCTCTATCACATATACTAGTAACCATTCACAATAATCTTCCTTTCACTTCTCAACTTGTACCATACCAACCACAAACAAGTCTACACCATCCAACAACCTATGCATGCTCCTCATGCATACACCATCACAAAACATGGATATATCTCAATCAGAACAAAACTACTCAACTAACCAACAACCATAAAACATCACAAAAACCATACAAATAATGTCCTACTTATGTACATGCTATGTCCCACTATAGCCCACATACTTTTTTAGAAACCTAAGTTTTAATGAACCTTCGAAACTTTCACCATCAAACCTCAGACTTGCGGAACTTCTGATGCTCCCATGAGTACCTGCAATGAATCTGCACCAAAATAGATCTTCAATATTCTCAAGAGGTTAATGCATAAGAGATCCTTTCTCTCTTATTTATACTTCTCTAGGTAGCTTCCTCTAGGGGTTATCTTCTAACAAACTTCAACCAACTTCCTTCTTTTGGGGCTAACCCACTTCTAACCACTTTGTCCACTTCTAAACCATTTTTCTACAAATAGTAAATTCTCCACTTCTAGTTTCAACTAATTTATTTCTAATAGTTTTCTTGTTGCATCCTATTAACCCATGACTAACCACTTTGACTCTTCAACTTGTTCTAGGAGCTTCTAGAATAATTTGACTTCTTTGATCTTCTAGGGGCTTCTAGGCAACACATGAAGGTTCTCCAACGTCACAAGACCATAAATATCTAACCGTGAGGATTTATGTGATGTTCCACATATCAACATAAATGGCATGATGAGAACTATCCATATAGAATAGTCTCACTTACAAATTCACCGATTGCATTATTGCACAACCAAACTTGGGTTTCCTAACCATACTGCTAGGATTTCTCAACCACCTAACTATTTGGACTTCACAAAGCATCTTCCCGTGAGGGATTTCACCATAAGGGGACCACTTTGGATTTCATCCATTTGGTACTTTCTATCAGCCAACACATCACCATGACACCACTTGAAATCAATTACATCAATCCTTTGACATCAATTATATCAATGAAAACATAGTCCATCAATCAATACATCAATGGTACAAAACACATTTGTTAGAAAAATAGGACCGCGGAGCAATAAAATAAAACAAATGTAGAAACAAAACATAGAAGACACACAATACAAGAGAGACACAGATTTACGTCGTTCACCCAGTGTGGTCTACATCCACCAGAGAAATTGCCAGGTCCTTATTTTATTATTATCCAACAAATGAAGGGATACAACCTACATCAAAACCCGTTGTAACTTCCTCTTCTTTCTCTCACAGTCTCCTCTCTCAGAATACAATATTCACCATCATCCATAGACGCAATACATTTCCCTCATAAAAGAGGGTTTCCTTCTAGGGAAAAAAACCCTAACATAATCTCTACCATTAGATCTGCGACCTTATAATGAACGGTCCAGATTTACAATGAAATTACAATATACTTTTACAAGGCAATTTTTGCTTCAGGGGCTTCGCCCCCAGACCCCCCAACTAGGGGGATAGCCCCCCCGAACCCCGCAGAGGGGGTACCCCCCCTTTGCACTCCCCCGCGTGGAAGAGTGTACATACTTTTGGGGTGTAAATACTTTATGGGGTATAAACACGACTGAAAGCAAGGACCTCTGAATCAGGAAGATAATCAGGCTCCATAACCAACAATCTCCCACTTGGAGACTGATCTCAACAACTCCACTGCTACTGTATATGCTGGACTCTGAACCTTCTTGGACCTGACAAATTTCTTATTTTCATCTTCATTCTTGAAGACCAACTGAAACTGAGAAGGAACTCAGTTTCTCCCTGGTTACTCCCTTTGTTAACATGTCTGCAGGATTCTGTCTAGTGTGTATCTTTTCCAGCTTCAATTGTCCATCTTCCAAGGTGGATCGTATGAAGTGGTACCTCAACTATATATGCTTAGTCTTCGAATGGAAGGATGAGTTATTTGCAAGGTGAATGGCACTCTGACTGTCACAGTACAACCGACTGTTCTCCTTCTTCTTTCCCAATTCCTCCATAAACCTTTGTAACCAAATCATTTCTTTACTTGCCTCTATAGCAGCAACATACTCTGCCTCTGTTGTTGAAAGTGCAACAACCTTTTGCAGTTTCGAAATCCAACTTACTATTGTTCCACCTATAGTAAAAACATACCCTGT
>ML790100.1:31840-105721 GCA_009831015.1 Picea engelmannii | reverse complement strand
GTTCTCCATGTTCAATGCATTTCCTGATGTCTCACCTGTGCTTTTCCGTCGCATTTCCTCACTAAGGATAACACCAACAACATCATCAAATTTTAAAGTATTTGAACCAGAGACAGAGTTACTTACAACCATGAACAAGCCATTCCAGGTTTCTGGCAATGAGCACAAGATTAGAAGAGCCCTAACCTCATCATCAAAGCCCACTTTTATAGAAGTTAGTTGATTAGTAACCGTATTAAATTCATTTAAATGATCTGCAATAGACCCACCTTATGACATCTTCATATTAAATAATCTCTTCATTAGAAATACCTTATTTGATGCCGAGGGTTTTTCATACAATTTGGCCAACACATCCATCAAACCCTTCATTGTCTTTTCTTTCGAAATATTGAAAGCCACTGACGCTGCCAGGCTCAACCCTATCCTTCCTAGAGCCTTTCTGTCAAGAATCTCCCATTCTTCGTCCTTCATGGCCGCTGGTTTCTTTACTACTCCACTCAATGGTAGGAATAGATCCTTCTGATATAAATAGTCTTCCATTTGCATCTTTCATAACTGATAATTTTGGCCATTAAATTTCTCGACCCTAAACTTTCCATCTTCCGACATTGCTCCCACTCGAACCAGGAACCCTATTTTCCTATGAGTTACCTTACGCTCTGATACCAGTTGTTAGAAATACAGGACCGCAGAGCAATAAAACAAAACAAATGCAGAAACAAAACATAGAAGACACATAATACAAGAGAGACACAGATTTACGTGGTTCACCCAGTGTGGGCCACGTCCACTAGAGAAATTGCCAGGTCCTTCCTTTATTATTATCGAGCAAATGAAGGGATACAACCTACAGAAAAACCCACTGTAACTTCCTCTTCTTTCTCTCACAGTCTCCTCTCTCAGAATACAATATTCACCATCATCCATAGCCGCAATACATTTCCCTCATAAAAGAGGGTTTCCTTCTAGGGAAAAAAACCCTAACATAATATCTACCGTTAGATATGCGACCTTATAATGAACGGTCCAGATTTACAATGAAATTACAATATAGTTTTACAAGGAAATTTTTTCTTCGGGGGCTTCTTCCCCGAACCCCGCAGAGGGGGTACCCCCCCTCTGCACTCCCCCGCGTGGAAGAGTGTACATACTTCTGGGGTGTAAATACTTCATGGGGTATAAACACAGCTGAAAGTAAGGACCTCTGAATCAGGAAGATAATCAAGCTCCACAACCAACAACATTGATATGAATAGAAATAAACCATTTGACATCAATCCTTTGACATAAATGAAAAGATGATACAACATTTTGTTTCCTTCCATTCTGGTTCCCAATCCTGCATGACCAGCTGGATGTCTTCTTCCGTTATCTTGTATTTTGTTTGGGCCCACTCCTCCTTTGGATCTTTCCTAGATTTAATGTACATATGATTCTTGTTTGTGTGAAACTCCACAACTGGTCCATATTCCTCCACTAGCTGTGGTGACATGTATGGTGTGTTCCGGAACCTATGCCAAATGGTTTCTCTATAGAGAAAGAATTGGACATTGTTTTCCATCTATGTCCTCTTGTTTTTTGAGAAATAGAAATTATGATACTTTGCTGCTATGCATGGCTTCCCTCTCATCCCTAAGAAATGTGCATCCTTTGGGTCTTCCCATGCTGTGAAGGCAATCAAAATAAAGAGCCAGTGGTAGTAAAACTCCATTCCCTTATCTTGGGATTCGATGCAATCTAGTAGGAACTGGGTCAGTAGGAATGGTTCCCAGATCATTGCAATTCTTTCTACACACTTTTCTTCCACAACTATGACTCATACTGGTACTTGATCCTCCCTGCACTTTCGCAACAAATTTCATGCTAACAACTGTGTGGATATTTGAATGGTTGGGTCGCATATAGTTGGCACATCCAAACCGTGCACCCCTGTAACTGTGAAAAACTTCATTTTCATAGCCTATGATTGTGCTCTTTCTGTCATTTTGTCTGCAAATAGGGTAGTAGGGTCTTCCCCCCGGATTGGAATCCCAATGAGTTTGGCTATCAAGTCTGTGTCAATGGATATTATCCTATCCATCCACATGTACCCCCCATGCACATAGGATAAGAGGAGTTTAATGCATGCATTGAATCCGTTTCTACGTCCGAAGTGTGGGATATCAAACATGTTGAGGAGGCCTTCTTGTTCCAATCCTCTAGCCCAAACCTTGGAAAATGGTACACTCTTCTTTGTAAGTGGGTCTACTTTGAGTTCCAAGTATTCATGGGGTGCAATTTCAGGGAACTTCTCCATGTCCATAATGCAATGGTTTTCATATTTCAACTGGGGTGCCTTCCCGAGCATGTCTTTGTCAATGAGGAATTCCTCTGGAATGTCTAGGGTAACCAACCTATAGTCTTGATTCTTGTGCAGTGTGACTGGTGCGACATCATACTTTATAGGAGGTATGCAGTCACGAGTAAAGATTGGCTTCGATGAAGATGCACAAGGGGTTTCCTTAATCTCTATTTCAATTTCTGGTGCTCTGATGTGACTCCTCGGTACAATTGTTTCTACTCCTGTGGATCTGGGTGGCACCATTTCTATAGTGAAGAAGGCTTTGATAGGTGTTGTATCTCTGTAGCTCATTCTATCTATGTTCTCTCTATGTTTCCTACAATTCTATGTAACAATAGCCCGAATTTGGGAAGCCCAGATGATTTTATGCCCTTTTTCTAGTTGTGCACTGGTCTTCGCACCTTCCCCCCCCTCTCATATTCCTGTAGCATGAAAGGTACTTATGTCAATGGATATTTATTGTTGAATCCATTATTAGAATTCCACCGTGTACTTCCATTCTATCATGCATATCGATGATATTTTTCTTTTACTGTTTGTCATTATGATGGATTTATGACTTGTACCTATGGAAACTTTCTACTTTGTTATAACAACCATTTTATTACTTAGCCTTATCTTCCTGTAACTGTCATTTACATCCTTTTCGTACTAACAATAGTCTCGTTGTATGGGACAGTGCAATTACTACTGTATGCTTTATCGCTTTTGCATCGGGTCTCCTTGATTGGCACAGTTGTTCCTATCCGTACAGTTCCCATTTTCATTATTTCTATGCATATTCTCTTGTTCTCTCTATTTTTTTCTTGTGTGGTTCTTTCTATTGGGAAGCTTGCCGACACTCTTCATAGATTTTTAGGTGAGTGTCATTAACCCTTCCTTTCAACGCTTCTTCATTAAGTTTTTCCAATTGCGTAACACTTGCCTCTGTCACCTACTGGATCACATATGGTCCTAACTAGTGCATACAAAACTACCCTGGGTGTTGCATAAACTTGTTATGATATAGTAGTACCAAGTCGCCTACTTGGAATTTTTTTCAACTTAATGTGTTTGTCATGCCATGATTTTTCCCTTGCCTTTTGAACCTGTTGGTGAAACCCTGTGATAAATATATCCTCAAGTTTTACCAGTTGTGATAGTCATTCCTATATTGTGCTTGAATCCAAAAGATCTATGATAGATGTGATATGCAGGCTTGACATAATAAACTCCACTGGAGTTACTACCTCCTGCCAGTATACCAAACTAAAAGGTGTTGTCCCTATCAATTTATTGTTGTTTGTTCCTATATGCCCATAATACCACATGGATTGTTAAGTCCCAATCATCTCTTCCCATGTTGCATATTTGTTTTATTGCATTCTCTAGGGCTTTGTTGAATGCTTCGACTGTGCCATTGGCCTGTGGGTGGTACGGTGTATGCTTCTAGTGGTGGATTTTGAATTCTTCAATCAAATCTACTATGGTATTATTGATGAAGTGTGTCCCTTGATCACTCATCAATGTTCTTAGACATTCAAATTGAGTTACTATGTTCTCGAACAAAAAGTTCACATCAATTTATGTGTTGCAATCCGTAACTGGCGTGACTTCTTCCCATTGAGTTAGATATTTTTTTGCAGTAATGATGTACCTATCCCTTGATCTTCTTGTTGGTGGGTTGATTGGTCCAATGAATTCTATTGACCACTTATCAAATATTTTAATGTAACTTGTGGATTCAATGGAATCTCGTCCTTTCTAGAGGGCTTTCCGACCCTTTGACACACATCACATGCCCAATAATATTCTTTTGTGTCCCTGTGGAGTGTAGGCCACCATATTCCTATACATAAGATCTTTTGCAAAATGGATTTAACTGCATAATGTCCTCCTACTATCCCATCATGTGCTTTTGCCAATATAGTTGGTATTTTTGGCTTGTTGACCAGATATCTTAGCGCATAATGGTCTATGTACATCTTAAAGTCTGAGCCTAGCAAGTAGTGTCTTAACGTCTGTAGTGTATAGACCATAGCCAATCCCTCATGTTTTGTTTTGGTATAGTTTTTTTCCACTGTTGATAGTTTCCTACTTGCAAAAGTGATTGGGTGATCTATCTCTCCCTTTCCTGGCTGGGACAAGATCGTGCCTAATGTTATGGATGATGCCTCCACATGTACATGAAAGTCCTTGTTCTATTCTAGGAAAATTAAGATCATCATAGTAAATAATTTTTTTTTTCAATATGTCCAATCCTTTCTGACAATCATCATTCCACTGGAACTTTGCTTCTTTTTTCAGTATTTTTTCCATTGGTGTTGTAATCTATGCATATCCTTTCATAAAATTCCTGTAATACCTTGTGTGACCTAGTGTTTCATGAAGTTGGTTGACCGATGTGGGTGGTTGTAAGTCCAGAATAATTGCAATCTTTGCAGGATCAAGTATTAGACCTTGTTTGCATACCACATTTCCCAATAATATTCCAAATAATGTGCAAAAAATACACTTCTTTAGGTTTAAGGATATCTGATGTTGTCTACACTTATCCAACATCAATCTTAACAATTCAACATGATCCCGTAACAAGAAAAATAAAATCCAATCATCCAAGTAGACTTCGAGAAACTTATGAATAAAATCCTTAAACACTACGGCAACCACTCTTGAAAATACCATAGGTGCCTTCTTCAACCCAAATGACATTATGTTGCGAATGTAGTCTTATGTCTATCTTCCTACGCAATTCTTATATGATGGTAGTCTGAGAAACCATATGTGAATGAGTAGGCTTCTTTTCCACCTACATTTTCAAGTAATTCATCTGTAAATGGCATTGGGAATGGATCTTGTAGGTATGCATCATTAAGTTTCCTCAAGTAGACATAAACTCTTATACCCCCTTTTTTATTTTCCTTGAACCGGTTTGATGACTCCTGCTTTAAGCATGTCATCTATTTCCTCCTTTAATTTTTCTTGATATCTTGGGTTCAATATGTAGGGTCTCTATTTCACTAGTTTAGCACTTGGTTTTAGTGGGATGCTCATCTCCCCTAGATTTCCCGTGATCCCTTTCATATCCAAGAATGTAGTGGGGAATAGGTCTTGGTATTCGTGCAATAGATCTGCTATCTTTTCTACGGTTTCCTCATCCCAATAATATCCCATCTGTGCAAACTTAGGGATTTTTTCTATCCCAATATTAACTTTTTGTGTCATGACTGGCTGCACGTATGCTGTAGATTCCATATATGGGCCCTCCACTATTCGTTTGCCCTTTTTTTTGGGTACTTGGATATTGCAAGGATCTTCATCATCCTGATCCTCCTGTGTCACATTGTAACATTCTAATAACTTGTGAACCATCATAGAGGCGTTGTGTTTGCTACATATAGATATTACTTCCATTGATTATTCTTTGGTGAAGAGTTTTTGTTTAATATCTTGTAGCATTGTACTTAATAAGGTCGATTCATTTTGAAAGGTAAATGTTGTCTAGAATCATTGAGTTGTGTAATCCCAGTCTATTATATATCTATGCATCTCCAGTTCTGGGTACAAGTTCTTTGGGATGGTATCCAGGGTATGTATGAACCTGTGTGTCCATTCTTTCCTTGGGAATGATTTCCATGATTTTTTACACTGCGCAACATGATTTGTTGGGTTTCTTTCCCCAGTATAATTTTGCGTCATGTCTCCCTCATCAATATTGAATCTCACCTGGATTAGTCTCCTACACTATTTCCAATATTCTATGTTTTATTTGTGTGTCACCCACCATCTTGTTGGGGTGGATTTCAATACAATGTCCATTGCTAGTAGCCTTTGTTTCTCTTGTACCTATGCCTCGAATATCTGTACAAATGTTGTTATATCTTTCAACCTGTCATACTTAAGTGGGTTGCATAATTCTATTCCATTCCAAGGTACTAATTTGGTCATGTGTGCACATTATCGTGTTAAGACTTCATGCATCATCTACTTCCATTTTTCCAGACCTAGTTCAGAGTCTGATTTACATGAACTGATGCTTCTCCAACTCAAGGCATCATATTTAGTGGGGTTAACATAGTTTTCCATCTGTCAATGGATAAATTCATGAGTGCGGACACAGACCAATCTCCCTAGATCCACCTGGATCTAGAACAAAACGTGACAGAATACTACTCTTTCCCTAGATCTAGACCTTTGAATGAACTAAGAGAAATGGATAACGGACATACCTTATGAACGCTCTCCTTATTCTTTGTTGTTCTTTGCTCCACTTCGATGCTCTTGCACCATCCAATCATAACAGTACAAACCAATCGAAGTACAAGCAGATTAATATATTCAATATCTAGTCTATACATGTGATCAAGGAATCATGTAATAAGATGACATCATCATTATGGGAAAGGGACATATTCATGTATTGAATTAATTGAAAGAGAAACTTACAACCTGAGCCTTGATGTCGTAGGTCTCCTTTCGATGGCTCCTAGCTCTGACACACACACTTGCTCATGCATGAAGAAATCAACCACATATAATGACTTTGATGTTGTCTCTTGTTGTTGTAGCATCAGTCCTCCATACAATCTTGCACCAATTCTCCCATCAATATCTTTCTAGCTTGCTTCTAATATTTATTGTTAACCCTTTCCATGAGCAATCTCCTCAATATATAGGAGAAGATAGTTTAGTTACTTGGATAGAGAATGATCCCAAGATATCTGGAAAGTTAGTATTTTGCCAACCATTCGAAAGCCAACTCATCCTTCTAGAAGATTCCTTCTAGAAGGATCAAGAACTTATCCATTTTCCTCCTTTAGAAACATGTTCACACCCTAGCCTTGAGTACAGTGCGAGAAGTTCGCACCCCAGCTGAATGCAGCCTGCGGGAATGAATCATTCTCACAGGAGAGTATATATGCAACCTGTGAACTATCTTTAAAATATGATTTCTGGAAGCTGTCAAGTGTAACCTTTCTCATGAAAATGTTCTTAGTGAAGAGTTTGATTTTTCATTATCATGACACTATCATGACATCATCTCTATGACCAAAAATGTGGATAACACCATCCTTGCAGTCATGTTGTATAGGTTATCAATTTCATCACCCTTCACTAGTTCTATGTACCTCCTTCCTTCTTTTGGGTCTAATGGCACGATAAACTTCAGTTCTCCTACTTCAAATTGATAATGGATTGGTTATCAAAATAACATTCCAGTCCCATCAGTGCTAGATGTTACACATTATTTTCTTCACCCTCATGATCGTTAATGATGTAAACCTATTTGTTTCCTTCAGAGAGGTCAGTGGCCTGAATTCCTAAAGAAAGAAGGGAGAATAACTTTCCTTGAGAGAATAAGTTGTGTTTTCCTCTGTAAAAACCCTATTTTGGAGGATTTTCATAGGATGCACCATAGTTAGGGTGTAGAAATACCTTATTTCCACAGGATTCACTATAGCTAGGGCATGGAATTTTCGTAGGCTGCACTATAGCCAGGTCGCAACGACCTTTGTACGTGGGAAAAATGAGCATTTTCTAGATGCTTCTAGAAGGAGAAGCTTCTATGGTGAGGTGGCCTCCGAATGGTTTGAATCTTAATCACTTTCATGATTTAGTGGGACCATTCTAGCCTCCTCACCTTATCCTCTTCAACTTATAAAAGGAGAGGAGCTCTCATGGAGAAAGTTAGTTGGTTTTGGAGCTTGGCTTTTATAGTTGGATTTGGCTTGGAATTATTAGCTTGGTTAGAGTGGCTTTGAGCTTTGCTTTTGTCAAGATATATGTTAGATCTATAGTCTCAGAATTCTTGGATCACAAGTGTGTGGGAAGCAAGGAACTGTTGGAAGGAACCTTACGACATCAAGGCATCTGGTTGTAATCTCTCTTCCTATTATTAATATAATACAGTGGCATGTTTCTTTCCCATAGAATTATCTTTATTTTATTGCATAATTCCTTGATCATATGCATAGGTTGTCATTGAATATACTCTCTCTACTTTCAATTTGGTTGGTTTGTGTCTCACTGCAGAATCAATATCACAAGAGCACCGGAGTGAAACAGGAATGAAAAAGACATAAGCAAGCGACACTTAAAGGTATGCCTCTCATCTTTTGTTCGATAGTAGATTCGATGATTAGAGCCTAGGGAAAGTGCCATGTTCTGTCTTGTTTTGTTCTAGATCAAGGCGGATATAGGGGATCGATTCCCGTCTGCACTTAACGATTTACCCAATAACACTAGATATGGTTGAGTGTCTTCCATGATATCAATCACTTCAAAGTGTGCCACGCTGTGCACCCCATCTATGTTCATAGTTACTCCTGTCAACCGACCAATCAAAACTATTTTGTACTGGTTTTCTAATCTCAATTGAATGGGTGACCACACTAAATTGGGTTTCCCCATCATTTCCCATGTCTTCTTAGGTAACACATTCACATTGGACCCCAAGTCTAAGATCACATTGTCTATGTCGTATTCCCCAATCTGTGCACTGAACCTGAACTCTCCATTGGTTCTTTTCTTGTGCAGTAGTTGTTTTATTACTTTATTTTCAGTAGGGGATGCCTTTCCTTGAGCACATTAATTGATCATAGAGCATAATGTATGCAATGCCTTTTCATCTTTGACTAGTTCTAAGAATCTCTTCAAAAAATTTCCTAAGGTACTTACCTTCTGCAACGATCCTTTGGTGATGGCCCGATGTTGGTTACTTGAGTTGACCTAGGTTTTGATCTCAAATAGGTTTCCAAAAAAACCCTCAAAACTATCGGCCCTCCTGGTAAACCAGAAGGCAACGTTGCAATAACCAGGTGTTTGCAGTCTAGGAATGAGTGGGGATGGTGTTTGGATCCTTTTCCTAATACTTCATCATCATTAATCATTCATCTACTTCTATGATACATTAATATTTAAACATATGCATGCATGTTGTTATAACTATTTTTAACCATTCATTTTTGAGCTAATGATTAACATAATAGTAAAAACATTCATTAACAATCACATAGAAAACAATATTTCACCGTGGTTCACTGCCTCTTGGGGATACATCCACAAATATATGGCTTCTCTTCTCTTTTATTTATTCCGTTGCAAATGCTTCACTTCACGCATTACATATTTAGGATTACAATCAAAATGAGGGTAAGTGATGTAGGAGCATCACTCCACCTCAACAACGCACCAACATTCCAGCACATCAACACACATTTAAAAAGGGGAGAGGTGCCAACCCTCTATTTTTTCCCTTAAATTTTAACATTCAATGTAAATTAAAGAAATTAAATGTTATCAGGTTGAGTAGAGCCAAGTTGATGCCCTTTTACAGGTTGTAGATGTATTTTCCTTTAAATAGGATTGAGTTGTACAGATCTCGAGCATCAACTCAGATATGAATTGTTAATGTTTATTCGATGTAATCGGCCTCAGTAGATAGACATTGTAAATGGTGATTAGACACCACTAGTGTATCTTGGAGGGAAATCTCGTTGAGCCCCTCTTGTTTAAATCTTTGTAACGTATGCCCAATAGAGGCTGCTGAGAGTTGTTGAAAGTAGTCGAGAGCTGCTGAAAATCTAAGAGAAAATCATTGTACGCTAAGAGGAGAGAGATAAGACTTAGTTGCAGTCCATCCTACACATATTGTAATCATGCATTCATATTAATACAAAGGACTAGTTTTTCCTGCCTATGACTTTTTTGTGCGTTTATGTGTTTAATGAATGATTATCTGTGTGTCTTCCCGAATGTATGTTGTAGATGCATGAGATAGGTTTCATCTACAGGAGGAAGATAGGATTCACTATATGTCTGTGAGTTTTCTTGATTATTTCTGGGTTCTTTAGGTTAAATACGAGGAGTGCATGACAGAGTGCTAAGAACTCTATGAGCCAATGCAAGGAGTGTGTATTTGAACTATGCTTTGAGTTCAAAGGAGAATATTCCAGGAGGGAACACCAGAATAGTTTACAGACTCAGGAAGGAGCCTTAAGGTTATTGAACACCTTGGAGGAGGAATTGTGCAGTGGCGGTAAAGAAAGAAGAATTGTTGAAGATTTTGTAGAGCTCTGCTAGGAGGTTAATGAGAAGGTGGAAGCTTGCATGAAAGGATTATGTCTCGATTCCAAAGAGAAGGGTGTCAAGGAGATGACACCACAGAGTTGTTAAATACTTTGGAGAAAATACTCTATAGAGGAAGCATAATCGGAGTTGTCGAATACTTTGAGAGACTCTGTCAGGTGGGAATTGAGCAGGTGAAAAGTGTGCACAAGATAAATCTTCTTCATGTTTTGAGAGAGAAGATTCAGAGGAAGACACCACGTAGTTACTGAACACTTTGTAAGCTCAGCAAGGAGTGATTTGAGTAGGTCGAAGGAGTGCACAGAGCCAAGACCTTCTGAAGTATTAGTGAAGTTCTGGAGAACCAGAGTTGCTAAATACTCTAGGGAAAGAAGCTCTGCAAGGTGTACATTGAATGGATGCAAGGAGCACATCAGTGAACCAGAGAGAGGTCAGGAGCTTGGAGGAATACCTGTGCAAGAAGTTCACCAGGACAAAACTTAGATAAAGTGTTGAAAGTCTGAAGCTGTCTGAAGGTTCAAATAAATGAAAGGAGTGCACATAGGAGCGAACTTGTTTCAAGTTTGAAAATCTCAGGAGGATAAGCGTATACTGCCAGGAGAAAGCAAAAGTCCCTTGAAGTGAAGCAGAAAGGATGAGACCCTTAGGAGACTGAGTAAATTCAAAATCTCAGAGGAGATAGTGTGAGTGTGCACACAGAATCTGCAAGGTGAGCAGAGGCTGAGGACCTTTATGAGTTCAAATTGGAAATACAGTGCAAGTTTTCATGTAGAGCACAAGTGTGTTCCAGAGATGAGGTCACATTACGTTGGAAAATGTTCATAAGGGATAGCGCAAGGTGTGCACTGACATACTTTTTCCAAGTCCCAAAGATAAGGATGAAAAGTGTAGCCGAGACTCAAAGTAGCCGAATTCACAGGAGGACCAAAGGCCAAAGCCCTTGACACTTGAAAATTTTCCCAATCTTGGGAGAAGGTCAAAGGTCAAGAGGAGGAGTGACAATAGACGTCATATCAACTGCAGGGAGAGATCTGGACCATCGAATTCTACGTCCATACACCCAAAGGAGTGCGTGTAGGAGAAAGACAGATCCTAGCTGTCAGATTTGAGCATGAAGGACCAATAGTCGTTGGATCCAGGTAAGTGCACAAGTCTCAATCTCTTTCAAAGTGCATAGGATAATGGAATAGCCGAAGTCCTAAAATTTTGAAGCCCGTCAGAACTATGCATCATCCAGAGAGACAGGTGGAAAAAGGTCGGAAGGTTGGGGAGGAATAATTTCGGAGAGATCTGTGTGGAGCAGAAGAAAAATCATCGATGTTGCGAAGGGTGAAGTGTGGAGCCGATATGAACCATCAAATCGGGAGGAAATGTGGCAGAAGATCTGCCATTTTGGAGAAAATCCCCTCCAAAAGGAGGTGGATGTGGTTTGAAACTATCGAAGATTAGAGTCTCGAAGAGGATCACAATCGTTGGCTGTGGGAGGAGTGTGTGTTGTAGATCTCACTCGAGTAAGTTCATAGTTCGGAGTTTGGGTGAAAAGGTCACAGCTGTTGTAAAACGATTGAAGCCCGAGGCCTGAAACATCTTTTGGGTTAAGCCTTGAGCTTACATCTTGAGGTCATATGAGGAGAGGGGCCTAGCGGAAGGAGCTAGCGCCCACCAGCTTAAAATTTCTAAGAGCATTAGGAAGAGGGCCCGCGGGTTACATATAACCTGTGCTTGAGGAGACAAATGGGCCTATGTAGAATTGGTTTGGGGGGCTAGCAGGGTCCCAAAGAGATGATCCAACTCATAGATTTGAACGATACTAGATTGAGAGGTCACGAAACCCCCAAGAAGGGAGGGGGGATGAAAAAAGTGGTATCAAAGGTTGATTTTATTTTCAGGTAGCAGAGAGGAGACAAAGAAAATAGTCAGATACCATCAAGTGGTAACAGAGCCTAATTTTGCTTGCATATAGCAGACAAAGGAAAGAAGATATAGTGTGAGAACAACAAGTGGTATCAGGGGTTTCACCTGTAGACATCAGGTGAAGGAAGACAGGCTGTTGATGCTCTGTGTGTATGATTGATTGCAAGCCCACAACAGTCAAGCAAGAAACTAGGTCGGTTGTAGAAGAAGATGGAGACACTCTCAGTTGTAGAGTGAACAATAGACAACCAGGAGGGCTGAAGACAGAGAGAATGAAAATGACTATTGAAGACCATGACAGTGGTTGAAGAGAAGACTTCCAACAAAGAAGAAAAGCATAAATGGATAAAGAGATTGTAGAGATAGAGTAGAAATGGAGAGGCTGACATTGAAGATGCAACGATAATCACAGGTACGTTGGAGGTATGAATGGCCAATGAAGCAGAGAGAGAAGTGGCTTATTTAGAAGTTGTTGGCCAGAAGGCGGAAACATGTAATGAGGAGATGGCTGAGGGAAATTGGAAACCTCACTGACACAGAGGAAGATCTAGTTTGCGTCTGTGAGCCAGAAGTTGGAGAAAACCTCACTGGTGAGGAGACTATATTAAGAAGAGATCTCAAAGATTGTTAGGAGGGCAGTGATGAAAATTCATATTTCCAGGAGGGCAGAGGAGAAATATCAATTTTCCAGGTGGGAAAGGGAGAGGAGAGGAGACTATCTAAAAGTCTCATGAACTCAACTGAGAGTTCATATTAGCAAGGAGTGCTAACAGAAGAGGATCAGAGGAGTGTTCTGATCATTGGGGGAATTCATATATTCCTTCCAAGTAGCCCAATTGAGGCCATAGCATGTGTTGCAGATGCAACAATAGAAGGAAAACCAATGCAGAATGTCATAGAGGAGGAGGAGAAGGAGAAGATATTGAAGTTTTCCCCAACAGAAGAAGAGCATGCAATTAATATGCTCACTCTGTGGGAGAAGGATTTAGAGATGCTGGAGGATTGGTTGAACAATATAGAAGAGATAGAGAATGAATTCCAGGAGACAATCATGCAAAGAGAAGAAGAATTCAAATCTAAGGAGCAACTGGAGGAAGCTGGAGTTGTACCAACAGTAGAATTGGTAGAAGATAATCTGTCAGAGGAGGCAGATGAGTAACAACTCATTAAGGAGAATGTAGAATTGGAGTCTACAACAGAGTGGAAAGTCAAGGCCATAGGAGAAGAAGGTAGCATGGGATATCAACATGATATACCCTTTACTCAACATGAGGAAGTGCAGTAGGCCAGTCTACATGAAAGAAGGATCCAACCAACAAAGAAGTTGGAAGAGGTGATAGAGGATATAAGCAGGCTGATGTTGACATCAACAAAAGAAGCTGTCAGTAGGAGGAAGCCGAGCAGAGGAGAACCTACAAGTAGTAAGGAAGAAGCAACAACAACATATCATAGGAGCAGGTGGAAAAATCTAAGAGAGAGCTTGGGATCCAGGGGGATTTCAATAATGGAGAAGAGGGAGCCATGAGCAGGAGACCATGATTTTCCCAGCAGTGGAGTATGATGCAGGAGCATTGATCCACCTTAGCAATGCGCCAACATTCTAACACATCAACACACATTTAAAAAGGGGAGAGGTGCCAACCCTCTCATTTTTCCCTTAAATCTTAAAATTCAATGTAACTTAAAGCGATTAAATGATGTTAGGATGAGTAGATCCGAGTTCATGCCTTTGTATAGGCTGTAGATGTAATTTCCTTTAAATATGCTTGATTTGTACAAATATCGAGCATCACCTCATATCTAAATTGTTAATGTTTATTCAATGTAATATTCCTTATTAGATAGGCATTGTAAATGGTGATTAGACACCACTAGTGTATCTTGGAAGGATATCTCGTTGAGCCCCTCTTGTATAAATCTTTGTAACATATGCCTAGTAGACGCTACTGAGAGTTGTTGAAAGTATTTGAGAATTGTTGAAAATTTGAGAGAAAATCATTGTAAGCTAAGAGGACAGAGTTGAGACTTAGTTGTAGTCCATCCTGCAAATATTGTAATCATGCATTCATATTAATACAAAGGAGTCGTTTTTCCTGCCTATGATTTTTCTATACATTTATGTGTTTTATGAATGATTATTCATGTGTGTTCACAAATGTATGATGTAGATGCATGAGATAGGTTTCATCTGCAGGAGGAAGACATGATTCACTATCTGTCAGTGAGTTTGCTGGATTATTTCTAGGTTCTTTAGGTTAAATGTGAGGAGTTCATGACAAAGTGCTGAGAAATTTGTGAGACAAAGAAAGGAGTGTGTATCTGAACTCTCCTTCGAGTTTAGAGGAGAATTTTCCAAGAGGGCACACTAGAATATTTTATAGACTTAGGGAGGAGCCGCAAGGTTATTGAACACCTAGGAGGAGGAATTGTGTAGTGGAGGCACAGAAAGAAGAACTGTTGAAGATTCTATAGAGCTCTGCTAGGAGGGCATTGAGCAAGTGAAAGTGTGCATGACAAGATTATGTCTCAAGTCCAAAGACAAGGGTGTCAAGGAGAATACACCACAGAGTTGTTGAATACTCTGGAGGAATGATTGTGCAGAGGAAGCACAACCAAAGTTGTTGAATACTTCGAGAGACTCTTCCAGGTGGGAATTGAGCAGGTGAAAAGTGTGCACAAGAGAAATCTGCTTCGAGTTATGAGAGAGAAGTGTTAGAAGAAGACACCACAAAGTTACTGAACACTCTATAAGCTCAATCAAGGATTTCTCTGAGCAGGTGAAAGACGTGCACAGAACCAATACCTTCTGAATTATTGGTGAAGTTTTGGAGAACTAGAGTTGTTGAATACTCTGGGGAAAGAAGCTCTGCAAGGTGTAAATTAAGAAGATGCAAGGAGCACATCAGTGAACCAGAGAGAGGCAAGGAGTGCACTAGGCCAACACTTAGATAAAGTGTTGAAATCCTGAATCCGTCTGAAGGTTTAGATAAGTGCAAGGAGTGCACATAGGAGCGAACTTGTTTCAAGTTTGAAATGCTCAGGAGGACGATCGTAGACTACCAGGAGAAATAAGAAGTCCCTTGAAGTGAAGCAGAAGGGTTGAGACCCTTAGGAGACTGAGTAAATTCAAAATCTCAGAGCAGATAGTGTGAGTGTGCACAGAGACTCTGCAAGGTGTGCAGAGGCCGCAAACCTTTACAAGTTCAAATTGGAAAGATAGTGCAAGTTTCCACATAGAGCACAAGTGTGCACTAGAGAAGAGGTCAAGTTACATTGGAAAAACTTCATAAGGGATAGCGCAAGGTGTGCACTGACGGACTTGTTCCAAGTCCCAAAGCTAAGGAGGAAAAGCACAACAGAGACTCAAATTTTTTGAGTTCGTAGGAGGAGCAAAGGACAAAGCCTTTGACACTTGAAAATTTTCCCAATCTTGGGAGAAGGTCAAAGCTCAGGAGGAGGATCGACAACACCATCAGATTAGCTGCAAGGAGAGATATGGATTGTCGAATTCTATGTCCAGACACACAAAGGAGTGCGCATAGGAGAAAGACATATCCTAGCCGTCTTATATGAGCATGAAGGACCAATATTCGTTGGATCTAGGTAAGTGAATGAGCCTCAATCTCTTTCAAAGTGCACAGGAGAATGAAATAGTCGAAGTCCTGAAATTTCAAATCCAGTTAGAACTATCCATTTTCCAGAGAGACAAGTGGCAAAAGGTTAGAAGGTTCGAAAGGAATATTTTTGGAGAGATCTACGTGGACTAGAAGAAAAATCACCAAATTCGTGAAGGAAGAAGTGTGGATCTGATCTGAACCATTATATCGGGAGGACACATGGAAGAAGATCTGCTAGTCCGAAGAAAAACCCCTCCAGAAGGAGGTGGAGGTGGTTTGGAACTCATGAAAGGCCGGAGTCCTGAAGAAAATCACAGTTGTTGGATGTGGGAGGCATGTGAGCCATATATCTCACTGGGGTAAGTTCGTAGTTCAGAGTTTGGGTGAAAAGGTCGCAGCTGTTGTAAAACAATCGAAGCCTGAGGCCCGAAACGTCTTTTGGGTTAAGACCTGACGTTACATCCTGAGGTCATATGAGGAGAGGGGCCTAGCGGTTGGAGATAATGCCTGCTAACTTAAAAGTGATAAGAGCATTAGGAAGAGAGCCCATGGGTTACATATGACTTGCGCATGAGGGGAAAAAGGGCCCTATGTAGAATTGGTTTGGGGGACTAGCAGGGTCCCGAAGAGCTAATCCAACTCAGAGATTTGAACGATCCTAAACAGGGAGGTCACGCAACCCCTAGGAGGGTAGGGGGGATACATCAGTAAGTACCCTCTGGGAGGCTGACTAGATCACACTAGGATCCTCAACCTATGACCTAACTCTAAAAAACTATCTTATTCCACTCTACCACAATAACCATAACAAAACTCACAATAATCAATAACTTTCGAACCATAACAACAAAAAACCTTGACCCAAAGATCCTAGGTATTTATTTATACTACTCTACTGGCTTATAGACATTACAATATTTTTCAAAATTCCTAATCCTAGCATGGTTAGGCCTACTTGCATGCACTCCACATTTCTTTTCCTTCTGCATGCTACTTTTCCTTCTTTTTTTGGATGTTGCTTTTCTGCCTCCTAAGGCGCGTGCTCCAAAAATAGACCTTTTCTTCAAAATCAAGTCTATTCCTAAAATAGTTCCTTCTTCCCAAAATAGTCCTGCACCAACATGCCCCAAAAAATGACATGTGGCTCATCTTGATCCACTTAGGTGGTGCTAGTCCCTATACAACCTTCTCCAAGCTGTGGAACTTTTATGCTAGTTCCTTCCCTTTTTATTTCACCTACAAAACTTTATATATTAGCATCTCAACCATCTGCATTGTTATCTGGTCTTGTAGAAATTCTGCACTCTCTGAATGTGCCTACGCCATCCTTGTCTTCTCTTCCTCCAGCGTCACAATTATTTGTGTTGCTTTTTCCTAGAGGGGTTCCAATTGGGATTGTGTTTCTTTCTTGTTGATATGCACAGTATTTAACTCTATTTATAGGGTCTTCATCTCCTGTGTACCCTTCAAGCATTCGATAATGCTCATGTTTTTATATCACTGATTCAATTCCTACATGGAAACATTGATTTTCTCCTCTTGTTGGTCCAACTATTGGACCTTTTCATCTTCTTCCAAAGTGGTCCAAATTTTCACAGTTCTTTCAAACAATTATGCAACTTCCTTAGCTTCCCTTCCCATTTCATATATCTAGAATGCCATTTGTTTTTCTCTTTTCTATCAGACCTCAGGAGGATTTGTAGGATTTAGTTTTTTTTTCAACTCCTATATCTCCTTCCTATACCCCTCAATTTCCCGTGCAATGATCTTTATATTTTCATCTGTGCTCCTATCCGGTGTTTGCGTGCTATCTGGAATGTGATTGTATATTGTTGTTATCCCCTACTCTAGCTTGTCAGCACATCCTTTTTTCTCCTCCTTCTCCAATGTCAACTAGTTGCAGGTGATTTGTAACATCTCTTTGACCCCCCTACCAACTTTCAAGTTGGTGGCATCCACACGGGCTTTGGATTGCACTTCCTGCATTATACTAGCCTGGAGTCCATATAATGATTTTGTGGGTATCTGCACCATGACTACCTCAAAGTGATAAATTTACCCCATGGGTTTCTACGCAATCTCTTGATCAATTATGATCATCTCCTGTGTGACCGTGAATGTACCCTTTCCATACACTACTATCTGAACTGTATCATCTTTTTCTTTCTGTGCAGGGGGTCGCTGTGTCTTTTCAAGATGCTGTGTTGTGGCCTGCGGTATTGTATGAATTTTTAGCTAATGTAGAGTTTCATGGAATTCTATGAGTTTGGCCATGATCTATTCTCTCTGTGCTTTTGCAGCGCGGACCAAATCATCCTCCCTATCCCAGACCTTGTCCACCATGAACTCAACATCATCCTCTATCAAGGTGATGATTGGGCTCTCCTTGGTGTACTTCATATTTTTGCGCGTCTCTTCCATCTATGTTGTGGTTCTTTTTTCCTATGAGGGTTGCACCCCACTAGTCTTCACCTATGCCCCCTCCTCACTGGCCTGAGATGTGTCTCTCTTCTTGGCATCCTTTTGAATGTCTTCACTAGGCACCGTTGTTTTCCTACTTGGGATTTTTGGCACTCTGCTGCTTCCCGATACCTAAGTGTGTGCTACAACCTTCCTAGTGTTAGTAGCTGGGCTATTTTTATTTGTTGAAGGACCTGCTTCAGCTTGCCCCTTAGGTTTGGATGATTTTGTTGCTATCGGCCTTATTGTTGGTTTTTCTACTATCATGTTCCACTGCACAGGCTAGTATTTGATTATTGAATCAATCTCTTCCTTTGTGACGTAATATTGCATCTCCAACCATTCCTTCTTTGGATACCTTGTGACCTAGATCCACATATGGTGCCTAGATGCCTTAAACCTGGCTATCCCTTCCGATTCCTATACCACTTCCATAGGAATGCGTCACACATTGGTTGTGCACTTTTGTATCTCTTCCAACAACATAGCAAACATTGTGTTATTCGTATAATGATTTTTGGTGTCCTTGGCCTACTAGAGGGATTCATACCTAGTTGCGTAGAACTTCCCTTTACTATACAGGAAGGATGAAAATTTTGGCTCCTTCCATCCTACCAAGACTATGAGGATAATTAACCAAGAATAACGGAACTCAGTTCCATTATCCTGTGCATCTATGCAGTCGATCAATAATTGGTTTTGGAGGTAATGCACCCATCTGAACATTACCCCCTTCACGCACTATGCAACACCTGCAATGACTCCTACTGGAGCCTCTTATTTTCTGCACTTCCTCAACAACTTGCAACCCATGATATTGTTGGTGAACCTTGTTGTGTCATCGTTGATGTCTCTAAGAACAATCCCCTTGTTTCCTCTACTGGTACCAAATTGTGCTTTCATTATCTCGATGATATCCTTCTCACACACTTTGTTGTCCAAGGATTCCTCTGGTTGTGCGCCCACTATGGGTAATTCTATAATTTTGGCGATCAATGCCACATAGAGTTGTACTGGCCTATCCATAAATAGAATTCCGCCATGTACCTGGGATAACAATTGTTTTACACAAAGCCCAACATTTTTACCACACCTGAAGTGTGGTATGTATAGGAGGTTCATGATCCCAAAGTTGTAGAGCCTTGCTATCCACTGCGCCGACTCCATGATTGGTTTTCCTAGGGGTCCAATTTCCCCTGTGTTCACCAAGTAAGCTTCCTCAGCTAAGTCTAGGAATTTTTTTGCGTCGCGCATAGTGTGGTCCAAGTACCTTAATTAGGAACTTTCCCAAGTATGTCCTCCATGGTCACCACTGTGTCTGAGAGGTAGGGAAGTGTAATTCCTGCGACATCCTGCACCTTTATTTTCTTCCCGATGCCATATTGGCCTTCTTCCACTATTTCTGTTTCATCTTACTCCCCCTCAGATTCTAGCTTGTTGGTGATGTCCTTGACCAACACCTCCTCTTTGTTGTGACCCTATTGCTAACCCTTTATTTCGTTGGGTTTAGCCAATTTTTTGAGATTAGGGTTTGTAATACCATTTCAAGTCCCATAGATCTTCCCTACTTCCCCTTGTTCCGCTATCACAGTTTCATTCTCAACCCTCGTCGGGCTGAGTGAATTTGTCTCTAAAGTCTTAACATCTTCAATCTCATCGAATTTCTTTGGATCCACCATCCTTTCCTTTCTCCTTTGGCTCTGTCGAGTAACCCATACGTACTACCCTGGAGCGCCAAACTTCAGTGGTGTCATGTTGTATGTGGTTTTAAAAATTTCTCTCTTCTTCACACAATTACACCTAGGGCACACACTTCTATCTCGCTCTATGCTAAAAAATCATTAAGTGTCAAGCAAACCCATGATTTCCACACTTTATAGACTCGATCATAATTGTTTTTCACTTTTTTCGTGCATTTGCGTCGAGTCCAATTTTTCCTATGCATTGTCTTTCTATGCTCTTGTAGTAGTTGTTGCGTGCAACTTTTTTTCACTTTCTTGTTGTTCAACCAACTTCTGTCTCTTTTTGTATTTTTCTTCTTTGTGTATTTTTTTATTCATTTTTCTTCTTTTTCTCCTTTTTATTGTCTTTTTATAATTTTTTATTCCTAATATCTACTATAGTACACTACATACATGTTTTTCTTACTGCTTTGTAACTATTAAGAGTTAGTAGGTCGACTATCCTTGTATAGTTTTGGTCAACTAACGTTGACCATTTGTTTTAGTTATATTCCTCCCATGTCCTTTAGCTTCACATATCCTCCATTTGTGATATTTTTTACTTCATTTGGCCCTAGCCAACACATTCTGAACTTACGAGGGTGTTGAAAAAATTTGTTTTCATAGTGAAGAACTAGGTCTCCCTCCTTAAATATCTTTTTTTTAATGTGATTGTCATGCTAGGCTTTGTCCCTTTCTTTCTGTATCTCTTGGTGAAATCCTACCAGAATCTCATCTTCTTCCATTTCCATCAGTTCATTTAACCTCTCCTATACTGTGCCTCTTTCTGTCATATTGGTAATTGTTGTTACACGCAGACTGGGTACCATAAATTCTAATGGCGCCACTACTTCTTGTCCATACATCAATATGAATGGTGTATGTCATGTTAACTTATTGGATGTGGCCTTGTATGCCCATAGTACTACTGGTATTTTCAAATCCCAATCAACCCTGTTAACATTGCAGATCTTAGTCAAAGAATTTTCCAAAATCTATTGAAGGCTTCTACTGTCCCATTTTCCTAAGGATGATATGGTGTACTCTTCTAATGATAGAATTTGAAATCCCCACTTATAGCCTTGATGGTACTGTTAATAAAATGGGTGCCTTGGTCATTCATCAGAATCCTAGGACATCCAAATATTTTGATCACCTGCTCAAATAAAAAGTGTGTTGTTGCCTCTACACTGCAATATTTGACTAGAGCTTCTTTTACCCATATGGTTAAGTATTCGCTCCTAGTAATGATATATCTAGCTCCTAACCTTCTTGTTGGTGGATTAATAGGTCCGACAAAATCTATTTCCCATTTTTCAAATACATGTAGAGTTACTTGTGGTCTTAGGGGTATCTCATCCCTCCTTTTGGGTTTTCCAACCCTCCGATAGACATAACAGTTCTGGAAATATTCTTTGTCATATTTATGAACTATTGGCCACCATAAACATGCGCAAAATAGCATATGCACGGTAGATTTTCCTACATAGTGTCCTTGAACTATACCTTCATGAGCCTTTGCTAAAAAATTGGGTCGTTTATGTTTCAATACACACCTTCTCAAAATGATATCTGCACCCATTTTTTATCCAAGTAGATATCGGTGGCCACCCACCTTTTCTAGCTGGCTCAAAACAACTTTCTAGAAATTTTGATAATTTACTATTTTTAGCAGTTTTTCGGGTCCTGAACTTTCGGAGCCGTTTTGAGGCCCTAAAAGACATTTTTTGGGGTATGTTGCAGTTGCCAAATTTCTGTTGGCATGTTTTACAGAAAATGTATGCTTGTCATTGATGGAAAGTATAGCAACGATGATGGCTTAAGTACAACAATGATGATCAGTAGTGCAGTGATAATCGGGGAAGAGAAGCAACAGTGATCGTTGGATCAACAATTCAAAATTCCCGATGGCTGTCAGCTCTCAATGTAGACAAGAAGAGCTCACTGAAGAGGAGGATAGATCTCAAGAATTAAATCTCAAGCATGAATCGTGACTTAATCTGAGTCGTCAGATCAAGGTTTGATCTGGACCGTTGATCCCAGTCCATTTCGGAATTTCGCGGATCGAGAGTTGGAGATGTCAAAGAATAATAACCACAAGAATCCTGAAATCGTGATATGCAGAATCGTGACTTAATCTGAGCCGTTAGATCAAGGTTTGATCTAGACCATTGATCCCAGTCCATTTCAAAGTTTCACGAATCGAGAGTTGGAGATGTCAAAGAATAATAACCACAAGAATCCTGAAATCGCGATATGTGGAATCGCAACTTAATCTGATCCGTCAGATCAAGGTTTGATATGGACTGTCGATCCCAGTCAATTTTAGAGTTTCAAGGATCGAGAGATGGATATGTCAAAGAATAATAACCACAGGAATCCCGAAATCACGATATTCGAAATCGCGACTTAATCACAGCCGTCAGATCAAGATGTGATCTGGACCATTGATCTGACCCATTTCGAAGTTTCATGGATCAAGACTTTGAGGTGACAAGAACACTGAACATCAAGAATGTCGAATTCATGAAATGCGAAATCACGAAATGATCTGAGCCATCAGATCAAGTGTTGATCGAGACTGTTGATCCTATGCAAGTTCGGGGTTTCGGGGATCGCGACTTGGAGAGTCAAGATGCCTCATCTCTAGATTCATGAAATGTGAAATCACGAAAGTTCCTTATGCATAAGGCTGTGGTCACAGCCCTGGGTCACATCAGCGAGAGATGGAGGAAAGAGCTAGAGAAACCAAGCTCCTTTTCGGGGATCGCGATTGGGAATATCGAGACACATGGTCACACAAATGCCAAATTGTAGAATGCCAAAATGCCGAAATGAATGCAAGATCCCATGGAATCAATCCAATGGTGTAGGTGAATTTGAACAAGATCGGAGGGCTACTGTAGCATGACACAGTGTAACTTCCAGAAACCATTGATGCTTTATGCCAGAGGACTTGAAGACACTTCGGGATGATTGACAGAGGAGGTGAAGAGCCTCTGGGAATATTCAAGAGGTATGAAGATGTTCGTGGAGGATATTGACAGCTGGATGAGCATTGAGGCCTGTAACTGGAACATAGAAGGTGAGCTCGACTGTCACAGAGAAGACGAAGAGTCTCAAATAGCCAGAGAGGCTGAGGAATCTCAGTAAAACATACAGTGATGCTGAACGAGTGGAAAATGACTAGAGAAGCTGAAGAGTCACGATGATGATCAAATAGAGCACTCAAGTTGTGGAGGAATTTGGCGCGGTGTGAGCATGTAGAGGCATGGAAAATATTGCATCCACAAGGAGGACAGGGACTATAAGAATGTGGAACAAAGAAGAGATGGTTGTTTTTGTCATGAGGAAGGATTCAAATGTGATCAAGGAGGCAGAGCGCAAGAGCCGAAATACACAGTCGAGGAATGGTGCATTGAAGGGATATGGTGCATAGAGAATAAAAGGCTGAAGAATAGAAAGGGATAGAGGTGTGCAGAAGACACTGATGCAGACAGGGCAGAGCAGTGTAACATAACAATGACAGGGATGGTAAGCCATTGAATAATTTTATATCGTTGTAATAAGTTTTAGTAACAAAGAATTTATATAACAGGGTGGTTGGGAGGTGCTAGGGAGGACTTATGTCCTCAAAGGTTCAAGTGGGTGCTTGAACACAGGGAGTTGGTGCTTCCTTCTAGTTGGTACTAGAGAAGACAGGGAGTTGGTGCTTCCTTCTAGTTGGTACTAGAGAAACCAAGGAGTTGGTGCTTCCTTCTAGTTGGTGCTAGAGAAACCAGGGAGTTGGTGCTTCCTTCTAGTGGGTGCTAGAGAAAATAGAGAGTTGGTGCTCTCAGCAAGTTGCAGCTTGCAAAAACAGATTTTGTAGCCTCACAATGAGTTGGTTCTCATATGTATGATAATGTAAAGAATGTAGATAATACTTATCATATAAAGAAAAAGAGGTTTTTACCCTGTATGGGTTTCCTCGGGAATTATCTGTCTCTGTCTTCTCATATATGTGACTGATGTTGAATGTGACTTTGTTTATTTCCCATTATTGTGATCATCATTTAGTGGTCTGTAAAGATTTTAAAAGAAGCATAATTGTTTAAGCACGGTAACAATTGATTCACACCCCCCCTCTCAGTTGTCCAACAATTGGTATCAGATATGGCCCCTTTTATCTAAGGGTAGATCTTAGAGCTTAAACATGTCAATCCATGAAGGAAATTCAACCAATAAGTCCCCTCTGTTCAATAGAACAAACTTTGCCTTCTAGAAAGTTAGAATGAGAACCTACATCATGGCTTTAGGTGCAGATGTCTGGGATGTGGTAGATATTGGTTATGTAAAGCCAGTTGTGCTAGCCAATAAGGAAGACAAACTAGAATTTAGCTTCAATGCTAAGGCTATGAATGCTATCTTGAGTGGGCTTGCAGAATCAGAATTCGTAAAAGTTATGCACCTAGAAACTGCCAAAGAAATGTGGGACAAACTCATTAGCATTTATGAGGGTAATGAGAAGGTAAAGGATGCAAAGCTTCAAACCTATAGAATACAGATTGAACAGCTGAAGATGAAGGAAGATGAAACTATTGGAAAATACTTTTTGAGAGTAGAAGAAATGGTAAATGCAATGAAGGCACTTGGTGAAACAATTGGGGAACCTTCTTTACTTTAGAAAATCTTGAGATCTCTCCCAGATAGGTTCAACTTGAAGGTCTCTACTATAGAAGAACTTAATGATCTAAAAACCTTGCAGTTTGACCAACTTCTAGGAACATTGACTGCATATGAAATGAGAATAGTTAAAGATAAATCCACCTCCAGAGAAGCATCATTTAAAGAAGACAAGAATGAGGATTCTGAGCCCGATGAAATTGAAGAAAAATTTGTAAAGAGACTAAAGAAGGGATCAGGCAAATACAAAGGTAAACTACCTTTCAAATGTTTTAAATGTGGTAGGATAGGTCATTTTGCAAACAAATGTCCCCACAAAGGAAAGGATCAGACTTGTGATGATGAGGATAAATACAAACACATAAATTTCTTTAAAGAGAATAACTTTAAGAAGAAAAGTCTTTGTCCAAACAATGATGATGATCTTTCAGATGATGAGGACAATGATTCATCTATTAAAGATAAACTAAATGACTTCACACTTATGGCCAAAGAGGACTATGACAATAATAGCACAGGGAGTGATGTTAATGAAGAAGAATTTGTGGTTGACATGGAAGGAGAACTGATCAGTGCATTGGAAGAGATTGACAAACTAAGAATCAAGAACAGAAAGCAAAGACAACTGTTGATACAGTCCGAGAAAGATATTAAAGGACCAGATGAAGACCTTGTCCTACTAAAAGTAGAATTGGAAGAGGCAAATAAAATCAAAGAGATTCTGAAACAATAGCTATTAGAAAAGAAGGCAAGATGTGAATCATTAGAACAAGAAGTAGTGAAAACAAGGAAAGAAATGGAGAAGTTTCAAGCCTTGTATAATCGGAATCTATCAAGTATCAAAGCCTCAGAAGGATTAGCCACCATTCTGAATCAACAAAGGAATCCAAAGCTGAAAACTCGTTTGAGTTAGGAAGATGGATCAAGCAGTGGGAATACAGGAAATGAAGAACCCATCAAGTTTGTCAAAAGTACAACCAATGACAATAACAAAACTGTAGAAACAAAGGAAGACAATCAACAACCCAGGATGAGTAAATAAAATGGTGCCAGGACTGAATCTATAGAATGAAGAAACAATGTTCTCTCTACTGAAAGACGTCATCGACAAGAAAGAAATCAATTTGCTCAAAGAAGACAACCATTTTCCAGGTACAAAGATTTTTTCTATGGCTATTGTTTCTATTGTTCTAACTTTGGTCACAAAGCTGTAAATTGTTCCTTAAGACTTAGACATGAGAAATTAAGATTTCAAAGGAATAAATACTTCCCACAAAAAAGAATGATATAGTCAAGTAATAATCCTTCACAGACTGCAAATTGCCAAATTAAGTCTGGACACATACAACTAAGGAGGGCACGAAATAATCAACAGTCAATAAGTAGGCAACACTACAACAATAAGTTTGACTTATTGAATAATGAGGTTGAATGCTACACCTATCATAACTTTGGACATAAATCTATTGACTGTTGGTTAAGGAACTATGAACCAAATTCAAAATCCCCTGTTGAAAATGTCAAGTTTTGGAAGAAGAAGGAAAGTAACAAGTGTGGATCAGTATTGTCTGCTCAAAGAAAAACGAACCCTTGGTATATAGAAAGTGGATGCTCCAAACACATGACGGGAGACAAAGGCAAGTTTCTATCTCTAAGTAAAAGCAAATCAGGAACCGTAACCTTTGGAAATGATGCTCCAGGGAAAATAAAAGGAAAAGGGATGGTGAGCTTAAGTAATGGAAAAGGAAAATCCCAAGATGTTCTATTTGTGGATGGGCTGAAACATAATCTGCTCAGTGTAAGTCAAATGTGTGACAGAGGATGCGAGGTGTTGTTCACGTCCAAGGACTGCAAGATAAAGTCTATAAACTCAGGACAAGTGGTGGCCAAAGGCATAAGGACGGAAAATAATGTTTATGTGCTGAAAGAAAATAGAGAAGAATGTCATCTAAGCAAACATGATGAAAGGTAGTTATGGCATAGGAGACTTGGACATCTAAACTTTGACCACTTAATCAAACTCAAAAACCACGAGGCAGTAAAATATGTTCCGAGAATTTCAAAACCCCAAGATTCAATGTGTAAACCATGTCAAGTAGGGAAGCAAAACATGACACAGTTTAAGTCCAAGAGATTTACTTCAATAGAGAAACCACTCCAACTAGTTCATATGGATTTATGTTTACCATCAAGATAGGAAGGCACAGGGAAAGAAAACTACTTCATGTTGATTATCGATGATTACTCCATACTTACTTGGGTTTCCTTTTTCAAAGAAAAAGATGAAGCATTTGAGAAGTTTAAAATATTCAAGGCTTTAACTGAGACTCAAACAGGGAAGAGGCTAAAGGTAGTAAGATCAGACCGAGGAGGAGATTTTATGTCAAGAGACTTCAAGGAATTCTGTGATGAGCATGAGATCAAGAGAGAATACACAATCCCAAGAACTCCACAACAAATTGGAGTAGTTGAGAGGCAAAACAGAACAGTGCAGGAAATGGCCAGGTCAATGATGAATGAGAAGAACATTGGTCAAACCTATTGGATAGAAGCAATACACACATCAGTCCATGTGCTTAATAGATCCCACCTCAGAGCACAAAGTGACAAGACACCTTATGAACTATGGTTTGGAAGACCTGCCTCAATCAAACACTTCAGATTCTTTTGGAGTAAATGCTACATAAAGAATAATGATGAGAACCTCGGCAAATATGATGACAGGGCTAATGAAGGTGTTTTCTTAGGGTATGCTACAAACAGTAAAGGATACAGATGCTATAATAAGAGGCTGCATAAAATGGTTGACTGTATTGATGTAAAAATTGATGAAGGAATCCCAACAAGAGAGGTGTACAGTAATGAGTCTTCTACAGAAGACACAACTAAAGCTGAAGATGAACAGGTGCAAGAATCAGAAAACAAAGATTCTGAATTAGATGAAGACTCAGACACTCAGACAGACTCAAATCAACAGTCAACTACAAATTCCTCCTCCAGAATCATTCAAAAGAATCATCCTGTAAGTCATATAATTGGGGAAAAAGACAAAGGTGTACAAACCAGAAGAAAGCTAGTCAAAAACACCGAACAATCTCATACAGCCTTCATATTCATGATGGAACCCAAGAATTTTAATGAAGTCAATGAAGATGACCACTAGGCTAAAGAAATGAATGAATAACTTGATCAGATTGAGCAAAAAAATATGTGGGAGATGGTTCAAAGACCTGAAGGTAAAAACGTCATTTTCTCCAAATGGATCTTTAAGAATAAGTTGAATGAGCAAGGACAAACTATCAAGAACAAATCAAGGTTAGTCTGTAAAGGCTATGCTAAGATAGAAGGACTGGATTTTGATGAAACATTTGCGTCCATAGCAAGATTAGAAGCTATCAGAATGTTTCTTGCCTATGCTTGTCATAAAAGGTTTAAGGTCTACCAAATGGATGTCAAGTTAGCCTTTCTCAATGGACATTTAAGTGAAGAAGTCTATATGGAACAACCAGAGGGTTTCAAATTGTCTGATAACCTTGACTTAGTATGCAAGATGAAGAAATCTTTATATGGTTTAAAATAGGCCCCTCGAGCCTGGTATCATAGACTGGATATGTATCTCAAAGACAAAGGGTTCAAGAGAGGAACAACTGACAACAATCTGTATATTAAAACAGAGGATAATGATTTTCTCATCGTATTGGTCTATGTAGATGAAATCATCTTTGGATGTAATAAGGATTCACTGGTACAATGGTTTGCTTCTGCCATGGAGTCTGAATTTGAAATGTCTATGATAGGAGAAATGTCATTTTTTCTTGGTCTGCAAATTACTCAGAGGTCCAAAGGGATGTTCATTTCTTAAGAAAAATATCTAAGAGAAATGCTGAAAAGGTTTCAAATGGAAGATTCTAAACTTGTGGGTACACCTATGGTAACTGGATGTAAATTAAGCAAGGATGATGATTCACCTGATGTTGATCAAAGCTCATATCGATCAATGATAGGAAGCCTGTTGTACATCACAACATCTCGCCTAGACATAATGCATGTTGTAGGAATGGTAGGATGATATCAGGCTGAAACCAAACAGAGTCATTTGAAAGATGTCAAAAGGATATTCATATATTTAAAAGAAACAATGACTTATGGCCTGTGGTATCCCAGAAATCAGAATTTCCAGTTAACTGCTTACTCAGATGCAGATTGGGAAAACTGTGTCAATGAGAGAAAGAGCACCAGTGGAGGAGCATTCTTCCTGGGTGATTCTTTAGTAGCATGGCTTAGTAAAAAGCAAGGTTCCATTTCTTTATCAACCACAGAGGCAGAGTACATTGCTGTTGCTACCTGTTGCACTCAGGTATTATGGATGATTTAGACACTTGCAGACTTAGAGGTAAAATACATTGCACCGATCCCAATTCATTGTGATAACACTAGTGCCATCAGTGTGTCTAAAAATCCAATATTCCACGCCAAGACCAAGCATATTCCCATAAAATATCATTTTCTGAGAGAGTAGGTCACCAATCAGATTGTTCAGGTCCATTACATTCCCACTACAGAACAAATTGCAAACATCTTTACTAAACCCCTAGCCAAGACACCTTTTGGATATCTCAGATAGAAGCTGGGTGTCATTTCATCTCACACCTAAAAGAGTCCATCTTCTTAGGGGGAGTTTTGTGTTATTTGAATATCTAATGCCTCCTAAAATTACTGCAACAGCTCAGGGGGAGCATTTTTTTCTTTGACATTGATGTCAAAGGGGGAGAAAAGAATTTGGGTGCCTTAGTTTCCATCAATGACAAAGGGGGAGATTGTTGGCATGTTTTACAGGCATCGTATGCTTGTCATTGATGGAAAGTACAACAATGAGGATGGCTTAAGTACAACAATGATGATCAACCGTGCAGTGATAATCGGGGAAGAGAAGCAACAGTGATCGTTGGATCAACAATTCAGAATTCCCGATGGTTGTCAGCTCTCAATGTAGAAAAGAAGAGTGCACTGAAGAGGAGGATAGATCTCAGGCATTAAATCCAAGTGCGGGATCTGACCATCATCAGATCAAGGAGAACCTGCATGTTCTTTAAAGTGCAAGGAGTAGCGGGCTCACAAAATCCCGAAAGAAGGAGGATCGTCCATCATCAGGGAGGACACGTGGGGAAAGATCGTCAGTTCGCTGACTAGAGAGTCAAAGGAACGGGGTTCCCTAACCTCTCGAAATCACGATATGAAGAATCACGACTTAATCTGAGCCGTCAGATCAAGGTTTGATCTAGACCTTTGATCCCAGTCCATTTCAGAATTTTGCGGATCGAGAGTTGGAGATGTCAAAGAATAATAACCACAAGAATCCCAAAATCGCAATATGAAGAATCGCGACTTAATCTGAGCCGTCATATCAAGGTTAGATATGGACCATTCATCCCAGTCCATTTCATAGTTTCACGGATCGAGAGTTGGAGATGTCAAAGAATAATAACCACAAGAATCCCGAAATTGCGATATGTGGAATCGTGACTTAATCTCATTCGTCAGATCAAGGTTGATCTGGACCGTCGATCCCAGTCCATTTCGGAGTTTCAAGGATCAAAAGTTGGAGATGTCAAAGAATAATAACCACAGGAATCCAAAAATCATGATATTCGAAATCGTGACTTAATCACAGCCGTCAGATCAAGATGTGATCTGGACCATTGATCCGACCCATTTCTGAGTTTTGTGGATTGGGACTTTGAGGTGACAAGAACACTGAACATCAAGAATGTCGAATTCACGAAATGAGAAATCACGAAATGATCTGAGCCATCAGATCGAGTGTTGATCGGGATCATTGATCCCACGCCAGTTCGGGGTTTCAGGATCGCGAATTGGAGAGTTGAGATGCCTCATCTCTAGATTCATGAAACACGAAATCGTGAAAGTGCCTTATGCATAAGGCTATGGTCACAGCCCTGGGTCACATCAGCGAGAGATGGAGGAAAGAGCTAGAGCAACCAAGCTCCTTCTTGGGGATCATGACTGGGAATGTCGAGACACATGGTCACATGAATGTCAAATTGTCGAATGGTGAAATGCCTAAATGAATGCAAGATCCCATGGAATCAATCCAACGGTGCAAGTGAATTTGAACAAGATCGGAGGGCTACTGTAGCACGACATAGTGTAACTGCCATAAACCATTGATGGTTTCTGCCAGAGGAATTGAAGACACTTCGGGATGATTGACAGAGGAGGTGAAGAGCCTCTGGAAATCTTCAAGAGGGATGAAGATGTTCATGGAGGCTATTGACAGCTGGATGAGCATTGAGCCCTGTAACTGGAACAGAGAAGGTGAGATCGACTGTCACAGAGAAGACGAAGAGTCTCAAACTGCCAGAGAGGCTGAGGAATCTTAGTACAACATACAGTGATGTTGAATGAGTGGAAAATGACCAGAGAAGTTGAAGAGTCACGATGATGATCAGACAGAGCACTCAAGTTGTGGAGGAATTTGGCGTGGCGTGAGCATGCAGGGGCATGGAAAATATTGAATGCACAAGGAGCACAGGGACTATAAGAATGTGGAACAAAGAAGAGATGGTTGTTGTTGTTGTGGGGAAGGATTCAAGTGTGAGCAAGGAGGTAGAGCGTAGGAGCAGAAATACACAGTCGAGGAATGGTGCATTGAAGGGATATGGTGCATAGAGCATAAAAGGCCGAAGAACCGAAAGGGATAGATGTGTGCAGAAGACACTAATGCAGACAAGGCATAGCAGTGTAACAGAACAACGATAGGGCTGGTAAGCCATTGAACAATTTTATATCGCTATAATAAGTTTTAGTAACAAAGAATTTATATAATAGGGTGGTTGGGAGGTGATAGGGATGACTGGTGTCCTCAAAGGTTTAAGTGGGTGCTTGAACACAGGGAGTTGGTGCTTCCTTCTAGTTGGTACTAGAGAAGACAGGGAGTTGGTGCTTCCTTCTAGTTGGTACTAGAGAAACCAGGGAGTTGGTGCTTCCTTCTAGTTGGTGCTAGAGAAACCAGGGGGTTGGTGCTTCCGTCTAGTGGGTGCTAGAGAAAATAGAGAGTTGGTGCTCTCAGCAAGTTGCAGCTTGCAAAAATAGAGGTTGTATCCTCACAATGAGTTGGTGCTCATATGTATGATAATGTAAAGAATTTAGATAATACTTATCATATAAAGAAAAAGAGGTTTTTACCCTGTATGGGTTTCCTCGAGAATTATCTGTCTCTGTCTTCTCATATATGTGATTGATGTTGAATGTGCCTTTGTTTATTTCCCATTATTGTGATCATCNTCATGAAATTTTGTGCAATTGTTGTAGTCCTCGAATAGATATTTCCAATGGGCTGTCATACACCTAAAATGGAGATTTTATGCAAAATTTATGACCCTGGGAAGTTGATGTACTGACTTACCCAAATGGGGCGCATATGACTTTTGGTGCTTCATCTCCTAGGGTCAGGTTTTTGGATGTTTAGGGTTTTTGAAATTCCTATTTATTGTAAAAAGGCCTTGAGAGCCTCATTGTAATCATCTTCTTGAGAATGGGCATAACCATCACATATCTTCTCAGAGATAAGCCTCCACCATTCCAACAAGCTTGTTTTCCACTTCATTTTACAGTTTCAACATATTTCCTTATTGAATAGAAAACCAATTTTACTATATCTTTGTTATTCTGTGTTAAGAATTTGGTAATAATATGTAGTCATTTCATTCTGCTCATAAAATTCAGATCAGTGGTATCAGAGTGGTCTACTCCTTGTCATCTTAATGCATGTCCCCAACGAGGTCGGAGTACAAAGATTTGGGTCTCGAGCTTGTTTCTCTTGAGGACAAAATATCTCGCACACCCAAGAAACCTCTCATGGAAGGAGAAAATAAAGATGATGGGACAGGAGATCCTTTCAAACTATTGATTGAGGAATCCCTCATGCAACAGAGGAACAAGATGATGTATAATTTCATGCAAATCCTTCGGTGACTACCAACAGGTGATGCATCTTTCTCGAGCGGAGGCACCACCCCCTTCAAGGTACAAATAAACTTTGATATTCTTATATTTGAAGGTCAGATAGACACAGATGCTATAAATAAGTGGTTGAATCTACTAGAAGGGTATTTTTCCGTCCATAACTTTTTGAATAGAGAAAAGATTACTTTTGCACTCCTCAAAGCTGTTCCCCATGTCAAAGATTGGTGGGAAACTTTCTGTGAGCAAAAGGAAACAGAGGAACCTTCATTATTTACAGTCACAACCACTTAGGAATCCTTCAGGGATGCTATTAAGGAACAATACTACCCTGTCGGAAGTTATGACGACTTGTATACCAAATGGACCACACTGCGGCGAGAAAGAGACCAAGCAATGCCAGATTTCACAAATATCTTCCATACCTTGCGCACCAAGTTGGGTATCAAATATTCAGAGAGACATCTGGTGCTCAAGTATCATGGTGCTCTACATAGATACATCTAAACCGAAATGGAATTTCTAGACATCTCATCCTTGGGCATGGCCTACCGATATGCTATCAAAATCGAGCAGAAGCTCAAACAAAAGATGCAACAATTTGGGTTAGGGAACCCCTCACAACAAAAGACAGGAAAGGGCAGCCCTAACCCACAGAACAAAGGAAAGAGAAAATATGCACAGTATCAGGACAATCAGTCCAAGCCGTAAGAAAAGAAGGAAACCAGAAAGACAAAGAAAGATACTAGGAAGTGGTGCGACTTCCATAAGAGCCCTTGGTATAACACTGTTGATTGTCGCTCAAAGAAGACACTGGTGGCTGAAGTGAAAGCCTCTGAATCAGATGCGGGTTCTGACTCTGAGTCAGAACTAGAAAGGGGAAGATGGATCATTGACGTGGAACCCAGTGCCACCGTTGCTACCACCAAGCTCCAGCATGGTGAACCAGACGAGCCAGAAGAAGGAGAGTGCCTCTTCCATTCCCAGATGTGGGTAAAAGGCACCCCACTGCATTTCATTGTTGATAGTGGTAGCCAGAAGAACATCATCTCAGCAGAGGTCATCAAGCGGTTGGCCCTTCCGACAACGCCGCACCCACAACCCTACACCATTAGATGGCTCCGCCAAGGAAGCGATCTCCACGTCAGCCAACAGTGTCGACTGTTGTACCGCATCAAGCCCTTCAAAGACAAGGTATTGTGTGATGTTGCTCGTCTCGAAGTTTGTGATGTTCTTTTGGGACAACCTTATTTATAGAAACGTCATGTTGTATATGAGTCTAGGCCTTGTAGTGTTATTATTACTTTGAGCAGGAAATTGTACAGGATACTCGAGGTTGTCCCACCTAGTGCTATTTCCTTGATCTCTGCTAAGCAATGCAGGAAGGTCATCTCTCAGATGGGGAAGTTTGTCTTCTTTGTGATCCACTCTCAGAATGAGAGAAAAATCACAGCCACATCTAGGGTCTCTGCGACCGACCTATCCACATAGCAGAAGCAAGTAGGTAAGGTCATGGAAGAATACTCAGATATATTCTCCTCACCTACCGGGGTACCTCTACACTGCCAGGTCAAGCACCCCATCGATCTGACCCCTGGCGCACCGCTGCCCAATGGGCCAGTCTATCGTCGCTCTCTGTTAGAGAATGATGAGATCAAGTGACAGATCCAATAATTTCTCCATAAGGGGCACATCTGTCCTAGCTCATCACCTTGCGGGAGCCCAATCGTGCTGGTATAGAAGAAAGATGGAACCTGGAAACTTTGCATTGATTATTGGGCTTTGAATAAAATCACAGTCAGAAACTAGTACATGATTCCTCGAATAGATGACCTCCTTGATCAACTCATGGGGGAAAAAAACTTCAGTAAGATTGATCTGAAGTCTAGCTACCACCAGGTCCCGATAGAACAGACAGATGTATGGAAGATCGCCTTCAAGTCAAAGAAAGGCCTTTTTGAATGGTTGGTCATGCCCTTTGGTCTAACAAATGCTCCATCCACTTTCATGAGGATGTTGGATGATATCCTGTGACCATTCACCAATACTTTTGTAGTGGTGTATCTTTAAGACATTTTCATTTACAACAAGACTTGGGCCAAACACTTGCAGCATATTCAACAGGTTCTGCACACCTTGCGATAGCACAAGCTATATGCCAACTTGGAAAAATTCTCCTTCGGCATGGATAGGGTCCATTACCTAGGCTACATCATTGATCAACATGGCGTACATATGGATCTAGCCAAGATCCAAGTCATTCGTGACTGGCCAGCCCCAACCACACTCACAGAGATTCAGAGTTTCTTGGGCCTTGCCAATTTCTACTACAGGTTTGTGTTGGGATTCTCCCATATTGCATGGGCCCTCAGCCAAATAACCAGGTGTGGTGGTAAGGAAAAATTTGCATGGGGCCAGCCCCAAAAACAAGCATTCGATGATTTGAAGCAACGCTTGTGCTCAGCCCCAGTACTTTCACTACCAGACCTGCAACAGGCCTTTGAGATTGAGACTAATGCTTCAGACTATGTTGTGTGTGTCGTTCTCATGCAACACGTCCACACCGTGGCCTATCATATTGTGACACTATCAAATGTTTTTCGTAAGTACCCTACTTATGACAAAGAAATGTACTCCATTGTGTAAGCCTGCCACCAGTGGAGACATTACATTCTTGGGAGGGAGACAATCATCCACACTGATCATAAGCCACTGCAGTTCATACAAACACAAGGAAAATTGCAAAATAACCGCTATCAAAAGTGGTCCACATACTTGCAGCAATTCCACCTCAACATTAAGTATAAAACATGAAGCACCGACCGTGTCATTGATTGCCTCGGTAGACCAATAGTTGCGACACTCACCATAGTGCTAGACTCTTGTGGCCATGAGACCTTTGGATGGACCCAACTCTATGAGACAGACCCAGACTTCACCACCACCTACTAAATGTTGGGTGCAAAGGTAGTTGTTGATAATTTCCATCTTCAGGATGGGTTGTTGTGTCGTCTGGGCCATATATGTGTTCCCTCAAGTGAGTGAGAGAAGCTGATCTCGGAAGCCCACTACAGTCGGGTAGCAGGACACTTCGGCATCGAAAAGATAGTGGCGATGCTACAAAATCATTTCTACTAGCCGAAACTTCGACAGGAGGTCAACAAGTATATCAGGTCTTGCACTGCTTGCACTATTGCCAAACCAACCACTAAGAAACAAGGCCTATACAGCCCTCTTCCTACTCCTGATAGACCATGGGAATCCATCTCAATGGACTACATGTCGGGCCTCACGTCCACCAAGCGGGAAAATGACTGTGTTTTTGTGGTTGTCAGTCACTTTTTTAAGATGGCGATTCTGGTTGCTTGCAAGAAGAGCATCACAGCAAAAGACACTACCAAGCTCTTCTTTGAACGAGTCTAGGTACATTTTGGAATCCCACAAACCATTGTCTCAGATTGGGACAGTCGATTTCTTAGCACATTCTGGTCGAGCCTTTGGTCACTGCTAGACATCAAGCTCACCAAATCTATGGCCTTCCACCCCCCATAAATATGGCCAAACCGAGGTCGTAAATCAAATGATCGTACATATCCTATGCATGTATAATTCTAAGCACCCTCGCACATGGGATGAGAGTCTTCCCTATGTCCAACATAGCTACAACCGAGCCCTGCATAGCTCGACTAGCCACAACCCCTTTCAGGTGGGGTTGGGATTCCAACCATTGGGTCCCATAGATGTTGCACTTCCCCATGCAGTCACCTCAACTGAATCTTCTCCTATTCCAACTGAGGCTGACAAATCCACTTGATTCATTGAGAGGATCTAGCACATCCGCCAACAGGTTCAGGATATCCTACAAAATTCTAATGACAAGCACAAGAAGTGCCATGATCAACATCGGGTTCCACATAAGTTTCAGGTGGGCGACAAATTTTGGTTGCACTTGCAGAAAGAACGCCTTACAGGACCCCATCAGAAGCTTTTCCCACTTCGATATGGTCCATACACCATTACCAAGGTTGTGGGGGATAATTCTTTTGCGCTCAACATTCCTCCTTTCCTTGGCCTGCAGCCAGTGTTCAACGTGGACCTCCTTCGGCCTTATTTCCCACCATTATTCGACACCTCAGATGTAGCAGAACAACTGACACCAACAGATCTCAACCCCGACTGCATACAACAGGCATCCAATGATCAGATTGTGGACACACAGATCAAGAGAACTTGACAACAAAGGATCCAACTTTATCGAGTCTTCAAAGCAAGGGAACTCCTGCACCAAGGCAAGTGGCTCACCCGGGGCCAAATTCAGCAGAAATTTCCTCATATGATGGGGGAACTCAATGCAATGGAGACAATTGCTTCCTAAGGATGGAGGATTGATCCAGGTGGATATCAGTGGCCACCTACCTTTTCCAGCTGGCTCAAAACAACTTTCTAGCAATTTTGATAATTTACTATTTTTAGCAGTTTTTTGGGTCGTGAACTTCTAGAGCTGTTTTGAGGCTCTAAACGACGTTTTTTGGGGTATGTTGCAGTCGCGATGAAATTTTGCACAAATTTTGTATTCCTCAGATAGATCTTTCCAATAGTTTATCATAGGCCTAAAACGAAGATCATATGCAAAAGTTACGACCCTGGAAAGTTGATGTATTGACTTACCCAAATGGGGCCCACATGACTTTTGGTGCTTCATCTCCTAGGGTTAGGTTTTTGGATGTTTAGGGTTTTTGAAACTCCTGTTTATTGTAAAAAGGCCTTGAGATCCTCATTATAATCATCTTCTTGCGAATGAGCACAACCATCACATCTCTTCTCAGAGATAAGCCGCCACCATTCCAACAAGCTTGTTTTCCGTTGCATTTTACAGTTTCATCTTATTTCCTTATTGAATAGAAAACCAGTTTTACTGTATCTCTGTTATTCTGTGTTAATCATTTGGTAATAATCTGTAGTCATTTCATTCTGCTCATAAAATTTGGATCATGCATTTGGTAATAATCTGTAGTCATTTCACTATGCTCATAAAATCTGGATCAATTTTGTATAAATGACTTGCAATGAGTTGATAGTCTACAGCTTTGACTATGATATTTTCCTTCTACGCAGTACTAAAATCCTATGGCGCAACTCCCGTACTTAAGAATTCAATGATGTCAGTGAAGTATTCATCAGTTACATGTATTGAAAATAACTATGCATCATGGAAATTGTCTTCCAAGTTAGTAGGTTCTTCTCCATTGGTTACCCTTGACAAGTTATCAGGTCATGCATTCAACTTCTTTAGTTTAACTATTACTTCAAAATCAAATTATTGGAATAATAACAACCATATACATATCGTCCCCCCCAACATTGGCTTGTTGACTGGATATTTGAGGGCATAATGATATATGAACATTTTAAAATTCTTTCCCAAAAAATAATGTTTGAATTTATGAAGTGCATATACCATGGCTAGGCCTTGTCTTTCTGTGGTGTTGTAATTATGCTCAGAATTTGAAAACATATTGCTTGCAAAGTCTATAGGATGTTCTAAGTCCCCTACTCTTGGCTGTGCCATAATTGATCCAAGTTCTATTTTTGATGCATCTACATGCACATGAAATGCCTTTGCCCAATATGGAAACACTAATATAGGTGTTGTCACCATCTTCTCCTTTAGAGTATCTAATCCTTGCTGACAATCCCCATTCCACTGAAATTTGGTGTCCTTATTTAACAACTTTTCCATCAGTGCAGTAATATGTGCATACCCATTTATAAAATTTCCGTAGTAGCCTGTATGTCCCAGTGTGGCTCTTAACTGGAGCACTAACTTTGGTGTTGGTAGGTTCACAATGAAAACAATCTTGGTAGGGTCAACTAGTAATCCATGTTTGCACACTATATGTCCCAACAATATCCCAAAAGGTGTACCAAAAATGCATTTCTTGATGTTTAATGATATCTGACATTTCTTGCATCTTTCCAACATTAGTATTAAAACTTCTACATGATCTTTCAAAAGACTATGCATAATTCAGTCATCTAGATATACTTCTAAAACCTGATGTATAAATTCCTTAAAAGCAACTATGACTACCCTTGAAAAGATAGTTGGTGCATTCTTAAATCCAAAGGGAATGACTGTATATTGGTAGGATCCCCATTCTATAGCAAAGGTAGTCTTATACCTTTCCTTTGGATCTATTTTGATCTGATGGTAACCCGAGAATCCATCTGTGAATGAATATGCTTCCTGGCCTACCACATTCTCCAAGACACGATCTCTAAAAGGGGTAGGGAAATGATCATGTAAGAAATAATCATTGATTTTTCTCAAATATACAATAATCATTATCCCCCCTTGCTTCTTTTCTTGGACTACCATGGGACTGATCCATTCAGATTCCTGTACTAGTTCTATGATGCCAACTTCCAACATTCAATCAATTTCTTCTTTCACTTTTTACTTATACACTTGATTCATCTTGTAAGGTTTGTTTCTTATAGGTATAGCCTTTTGTTTGAGGGGTATCTTCATCTCACCTATCTCACTTGCTATGTCTTTCATCTCTGTAAAGGTTGCTGGAAACATATCACTGTATTCGTGTAGTAACTTTGTTATCCTTTCTAGTGTTTGATCATCCTAGTAGTCTCCAATGCTTGCCATTTTATGATTTTTGTTCGTGTCAATGTTGACTTTCTTGACCTTTATTGGTGCAAAAAATTCTTCTGACTCTAGAGATGGTCCTTACATCTATGTCTCTCCTTCAATCTTGGTGATCTGAATATTGCACAGATCATCTTCATCTGGTACTTCCTCTTCGACATGATAACATGAGAGTAACTCTTTAACTCTCTGTTTGTTATGTTGTTGATATTTTGTTATAATTTCAACCTCTGGTTCATCAAAAAATGTCACCGCCCTTATCATCCTCATAGATGAATCAATTTTGGGGTTCTCATGCTCGAATAAGAAGGTTACTACAAAATTTTGTTGTAATCATGTCCATTATGTAGTGCCTTTGTGCATCTCCTAGTTTATGTACCAATTGCCTGGGATCCCTTCCAATGTATGAATAAAGTGATGAGGCCATTCCTTTGGTGGTGTCATCCTCCATTGTGTTCTGCATTTCTCTAGGTGCTCAACCGATGTTCCTCACCCAACATACTTCTGCACTATAGTGCTCTCTTGTTCTATGCCAAATCTAATGTGAAGTAGTTGTTTACAATGATACCAGTCCTAAATTCCTTCTTTGAGTGCACCCCGCCATATGGAAGGTGTTTCCTTAAGTGTAATATCTAGGGATAAGAACCTATGATTTTACAAAACTTCCTCCTCATCTTTTTCAAGAATTTATCTAATTCATTCATCCCATGAAAGTTGGGAGGTTCCCTTATCTCTGTACCAACCCACCTTACTGCACAGTCTATTCTTGCACACCTCCTTATGGAGACTTCATGTAGTTGCCACTACAAATTATCCAAATATGTGTTTGAGTCCGAAGCACATGATGTGATGATTCTACAATTGAGTATCCCATATGTGGTTGGGTTGACATAATCTTCTTCTCATGCAGTGGTTCTGTATAAATAATTTATTTCTTTCAAATCCAAATAGGTTACCTCTACAAACCTTTCTCCTTCTGAAGGATCCAAAGGTGAAATAACTCTATATTTACCTAATTCAAAAGTCATTTTCCTTATCTTCAGGTTGATCATAGCCTGGTTATCAAATTCCCAATCCAATCCAAGTAATGTTGGGTAAGGTGTTGTGCCATCTACTATCTCTATCACTTCAAAATACACCATAGTTCACACTCCATC
Organism: Picea engelmannii; assembly: GCA_009831015.1. Lineage (NCBI taxonomy): Eukaryota > Viridiplantae > Streptophyta > Pinopsida > Pinales > Pinaceae > Picea > Picea engelmannii. The sequence goes on along the minus strand of ML790100.1, from coordinate 65,132 downwards.
CAAATCTATTGTCAAACCTTTAAGCCTTCGAATTGGTAGCACCCTATGATGATTTACTAGTTTCAACTAGACAGGTGAATAACCTAACGTGGGTTCTCCCATACACTGCCATGTATTCTTAGGAAATACGTTTACTTTACATCCATTCTCATGTACTAGTCCAATGCACGGTCTCTTGGTGTGATATCTAACTATGCAAGCTTTGTATCCTTGCATGTGATCTTATTTGCTTCCCAAATATTCTCACAGATGAATAAATGCTTTTCAAGGTCCTCTGATGCCTCTCCTTGAAATTCTAGTAATATGATCGTGGGATCTTGTCTTGCCATTTTGAACTGTGTTGAATTAATTCCTCTGTGTGGTGTAGATAATTGATTGTTACTTCCTTAACTTGCTCCCCCAATTGATTGTCCTTGATTGGACCCCTGTCTTGTTGCTCCTCTTCCACTAACATTCAGTTGTCTAAATGTTGGTGTTCTCTTAGGTGTATTAGTCGTACATGGGGTTGTAGGTTCCACACTGATGATGATATGGACTGGAGTTATTCCTTTTGTTCCTAACCATGGACCTCTTACTTTCCTTTCATATGTTTTGCGCAAGATTTCTTCAATATTCTCCACAGCCCGAAGATCCTCTACCTCTTCTTCATCACTATCCAATCCCTCTCTTTCGGCTATGGCCCTCTTCTTATTATTGATCTGATATTATTAAGGTCTTTCACTACACGTCTTTCCATATTTTTCCATTATCTTCTTTATATGGTCCTCTTCCATCATTATTGGGTCCATGACCTCCTTCTGCTTCCCTTCATCCACCTCCTTGTCCATATCTCAACCTCCTATTAGTTCTTCTCCCCTTTCCCCATCGGCGCATGGAATTTTATCTCTCTAAGTCCATGGTCATCACACCTTTGTCATACAATAAAATATTGATTGAAGTATACAATGATCTGATGTACCTACCTCTAGGTACCTTTAGAAAATCCTTCTCTACAACAATGTAGGACTTCACAGTATCTACTGTGAATTTTATGATAAACCCTGCAACAATACTATCTAACCAAAAATATACTATGTGTGTAAATTTGTTATTAACTTGCTGTAACAACACAATCTCCATAGGATTCCACTCTAGTTGTTTGATCTAATTCATAGAGTTTTTGTTCTTCAACCTCAATAACCACTCCTACAATAGATGCAGAAATCATAGAAAAACACCTCATGCAAGTTACTAAACATGTATTTGTTGAGATACTTACTCAATTTCAACTTAGGGTTTCTATTTTCCTTCTGCACAAAATCGAGTTCCTTTGACCTCAACCATCTTTCAATCTCCTCCTTCGTTGGATTCCATGTCCTGAACATTCCCTTCTATGCTTTCATCCACCATGTTTTTTTTCCACAAATCCCATCCACTCAATCTTATGCAGTTCTAGCTAGCAACATAACCATTTTTTGGTTACTTGGGATGACCCAGGTTCCGATCTCAAATAGGTTTCCAACAAAAACCTCAAAACTATCAGCCCTCTTGGTAAACCAGAAGGAAACGTTGTGCACAGAGTGCACAATGTAGTCTCACCCAAGTTAACTTTATGAGGGACTGCAATAATCAGGTTTTTGTAGTCTAGGAATGAGTGGGGATGGTGTTTGGATCCTTTTCCTTATAATTCATCATATTTAATCATTCATCTACTTCTATGATTCATTCATCTTTAAACCTATGCATGCATGCTGTTATAACTAGGTTTAACCATTCATTATTGAGCCAATGATTAACATAATAGTAAAATAATTCATTAACAATGACATAGAACACAATATTTTTACCATAGTTTACCCCCTCCTAGGGCTACGTCCACAAAGATATGGATTCTTTGCTCTTTTATTTATTTTGTTGCAAAATTTGTGATGCGCACATTACATATTCATGATTACAATAAAAATGAGGGTAATTACCCTCTAGGAGGTTTACTAGATCACACCAGGCTCCTTATTCCACTCTACCATAATAACCATAACAAAAATCACAATAATCAATAACTTCTTAACCATAACAACAACCAACCCTGACCTAGACCTCCTATATCTTTATTTATAATACTCTATTGGCTTATAGTTGTTACAAACTTTGTCAAAAACCTTAACCCTAGCATAGTTAGGCCTATCTACATGTGCACCACATTGCTTTTCCTCTTGCATGCTTCTTTTCATTCTTTTTCTTCACACTTCTTTTTCTTGTTTTTCTGCATGCTTCTTTTCTGCCTCCTAAGGTGTGTGCTAAAAAAATATATGTTTTCTTCAAAATTAGATCAACGCAAAAAATATATCTTTCTTCCCAAAGTAGGCCTCCACCAACACCTGGTCATCCGTGGGAGGCCTATCTACCATATGTGGTGCATAAGATGTTGATGTGACCCACTCTTGTCTTAACAGTTCCTCCCTTGTCCTTTTGTAGGTCTCTTTTGCATCTCATGGATCAAATTTTAGCATGGGTACTGCTTCTTTCTTTACTCATTGCTCATCCCATTTCCTTTCATTGGTTACATGTGTCCCTGATTTAGTTCCTCCACATGTAACGACTTCTATTTTGGTTCCTTGATCCTGTATCTCGACTGATATATTTTCAATTTTAAGGTTATGGTTTTGATTACTTCTGGCATGCCACTTTGCCAACAATTTTGGACAGTCTTCTATCGCATGTTCTAATGCCCGATAGTAAGTGCACATTGTGAAGAGGTTTTGGCAATCCCACGATAGGTGTCCTAGTTGGTTACAATTATAGAATATTATGGGGAATATTCCTCCTCTCCTGAAGTTTGTGCTACCTCTACCCCTACCAAATCCTCCTCGGTTTCCTTGATTAAACTCTCTTTGATTATTATATTTTCCTCTCCCTCTTGTCGCAACATTCTCCTCCTAAATTTTGTACATGTTTGATGTGTGCTCCCTCATCAAATGGAATTCATGACAATCCTTGTCTTCATGTCCCACTGATTTGAAAAAGCTACAGAATAATCTTCTTGGGGTACTCTGATACTTATGTAATAACTATCAGTCATGGGGGTTATGTCCCCATTTATTACATATCTCACAATATCCTCCTCCTAGTAGTGGTTTGGTGCTCCATCTTCTAAGTACTATGTAATGATCCAAATATTACAAATATCATAAAATAACAGAAGTACACACCATATACAGAATGTTAACATGGATCATAACTCCAATATAGATAAGTTACACAATAAATCCTTAAATAAAAGGGGAACCCCCTCCAAATAACCAATTACCTTTCATACTTCACAATTCACCTGCCAATAATGAATACATGATCTCTTATATATAGCTATTCACACTTGCATATGATGTGTCTTTATCTCTAGGCCGACCCTATTACATATGTATTTACACATTGCATGTACATTTAGGCCCATATATTCCCCCCCTTAAGGTCATATCATATACATGTATCCATATATATTCACCCCTTGGGTCATAACATAGTACCCTCCTTCAAAAAGGGTCATATCATATACATTTAACCATATATATTCCCCCCTTGGATCATAACACATAAGAAGATAAATTACTTCAAGGAAGTAGTGATCCAAGTCTTGATTGAGGATGAATTGGAGAAGACCAGGGATTACGTCAAGGAAGTAACTGAATAATAATTTCTGCGAGCTGCAGAAAAATAGGAAGAAATGCACACAAATGTGTAGGCACAGATTTCTACATTGTGCTAGATTTGGGAATCAACCAGGATAGCTTCTGTTAGCGTCATAAGTCACTCCTAGATTGCAGCAGGAGTAAGCTTGAAGCCCATCAGTTTAAGTCACTATTTGTTGATAGAGGGTGATGAATGGAAGTAAACTCAGAACAATATCGTTCTAACTCATAAACTAGGCCAGGCATGCACAAGAAGATGAGGTCTTGGTTCAACTTCAGGAAGTAAGTTGTAATAAGGGTGAGTAGTAGGAAGACTTCTGTGAGGAAATGTGAAGGGATGATATAGGCATCAGGCTTCTAACAGCCTGTAGAAGAAAACTTTGAACAAAAGAACATCTTATATTTAAAAAGTAAAAACACTAAAAGAACATAACAGGGTTATAATAAATCCTTTATCATAATACAGTCAAGACGATTCATGTGAATCATTCAATCATGAACCCTTTTAGTATGAGATCGAAACAAGATGAAAAAGAGAGTTGCCTTACATTAAACAAGGAAATTTCATATACAGATACATAGCTAGGAAAATCACTGCTTCATTAAAACATTACAGTCCGGAGCTCTGCTCTACCATCCATCCTTTACAAAATATGAAAATTGAATATATATACTTAGAGAAATTCACCTCCTTGGCCCCAGGAGGCTAGTTGAGCTACCTCATTTAAGGATTTACGTGCACATGATCTTCCTTCAGACTGAATATATATACTTAGAGCAATTCACCTCCTTGGCCAGGAAGCTAGTTGAGCTTCTTGTATGACACTGCTTCAGACGACATGGCTTCTGCAGGGAAACTATCCATCAGAGTACCACGAACTGACTACTTTTGACCCTTCCCATGCCTTCCATTTATCGGTAGAGCTAAGGTCCCAACCACCTGCTCAATATTCATTAACTGCTTCTTCCATGGAGGGTGGTTGAGACTGAATACATAAAGAGAGACCCCATGTCTTTTGAATTCCTGGTAGCTGAAATGTCGAAATGGCTCCTAGGGGGATTTTACATTTCACGTTTCGGGTTTCGGCAATTCTCGATGGAGTGGAGGAGAAACCCCTTGTATTTTGAAGTCCCGGTAGCCGGAATGCCGAAACAACTTTTCACATTTCACTTTTCGGGGTTTCCCAATGCAGTGGAAGAGAGACCCCGTGTCTTTTGAATTCCCGGTATCCAGAATGTCGAAATGGCTCCTGGGGGGATTTTATATTTCGCGTTTTGGGTTTCGGCGATTCCTGATGCAGTGGAGGAGCAACCCCTTGTATTTTGAAGTCCCGATAGCTGGAATGTCGAAACGGATTTTCGTATTTCGTGTTTCAGGGTTTTTCAATGCAGTGGAAGAGAGACCCCTTGTCTTTTGAATTCCCGGTAGCTGGAATGTCGAAATGACTCCTAGGGGGATTTTACATTTCGCGTTTTGGGTTTCGGCGATATTCGATGTAGTGGAGGAGAGACCCCTTGTATTTTGAAGTCTCGGTATCTAGAATTCCAAAACATCTTTTCGCATTTTGTGTTTTGGGGTTTCCAGATGCAGTGGAAGAGAGACCCCGTGTCTTTTGAAGTCCCGGTAGCCGAAATCGCGAAATGGCTAATCACTTCACGACTTTGGCAATAAGAGATGAGCCCATGCGCTAAACCTTGTGCAATTCTATGACTCAAGCTTACCCAATGACCATTGATCTGCTCCATCTATGGATCCTCGCCGTTGAAAACAAAATTCCCACTTGCTTGATTTTAATCTCGAAACAAACTTCTTATGTGTGTTGTGCTCGACGCTCACGACTACGGCCTTTGAATAAAATGCATTTGATGGGTTTTTAAACCCCATTTCTATACATTTACACCAAGGGCCTGAAATCAGAGAGAAACACCACCTTGCAAGAATTGGTGCTAAAATTAGGCTCCATGGGGGATAGAGTCATCTCTGTGATTCTCTAAGAACTCCTTCTGCAGTTCCGATTACGTTTTGTTGGGCTATGGAGTCATTTATCAAGCTGAAAATAAACAGAAAAAAAATAAAAACAATATTTACAAAAACAGAGAAGTGGTTTAAGGCTCAAACAAAACATTTCTTCAGGAAATGCCCATTTACTGGGTCGTTAAAAAATTCTTCACCCTCCAAATCCTGCAACCTGTACGTGTTATTTAAGAATACTTCGGAGATTTTGAAGGGCCCAATCCAAAGGGCATCAAACTTGTTGGGTTTTCTCCTATCCTTCCTAGGTGCATCCCATTTAAGCACCAAATCTCCCAGCTTGAATTCCTCCTTCTTGACCTTCCTGTTAAAGGCCTGCTTGATCTTCTGCTGATGACTATAAGGTATGTCCATTACCTTCTCCCTGACCTGTTGCACTTCCACCAACTAAAGATTTCTTCTGACCATATGGTTTGGCTCTACTTCATGATCTTGAAAGAATTTTTCTACAGGTAAAGCGAGCTGAGTGGGAAACACAACCTCCGTCCCATAAACAAGTTGAAAAGGTGAGGTGCCCAGGGACTTCTTTGTTGTCACTCGATCGGCCCATAGAGCGAATTTGAGCTTTGAATCCCATGCCCTCTTATTGTCTTTCAATAATCTTTTAATGAGTTTGATTAGACTTTTATTGGAAGATTCTGCCAGTTCATTTCCTTGAGGATAATAGGGAGTAGAGTGAATTAGTGAAATCTCGAATTTCTCACAGAACTTAACCAGAGGCTCAGACTTGAAAGAAGCAGAATTATCAGTGACAATTTTGCTGGGACAACCAAATCTGGCTGTGATATCCTCTAGGAAGATGATAATTACTTTGTGTGAACCACTCCTGGTTGGGGAAACTTCTATCCACTTGTGAAATAGTTTGTTGCAATTAGGATCCACATGTGTTGGCCACTTGAAGGAGGATGAATTTCTCCAATGAAGTCCAACCCCCATTGTTGAAAGGGTGCTAAAGCTACTACTGGATTTAGTGGCAGAGATTTGAGCTGCTGCTTTCCTGATAATCTTTGGTATTTGATGCAAGCTCTGACTTCTCTGCAGACATTAGTGAATAAGGTGGGCCAGTAGTACCCAGCCCTGAGAATTTTGTGGGTTGTGGTCTTCCAGAGATGATGCCCTCCACATAGGCCACTATGGAAATCAAACATAACTTTCTGGGCTTCCTGTGGATTCAGACACCTCAGAAACACCCCTAAAGGATCTCTCCAGTGCAAGACTTCGTCAATAAGGAAATAGTTGATCGCCTTGAACTTTAAAGCTCTTGCCTTGCTTTTTCCCATTCCATCAGGAGGATTCAACTCTTGCAAAAAGTACAAAATGTCTCTGTACCAGGTGTATTCTGCTAGTGATAAGCCACCCTGAGATCTTTTGTTGGATGACTCAGCTTGCTGATTTCCTAAGCAAGCATTGATGAAGATAACCCCCAAGGCCTTGCAATTGGATTTAGCCAATAACTTGGCTAAACCCTGCCCTTTAACCAATTTGGTGGGCTTTATCTCCAGGTCAAACTCAAGGATCTTGGCAATCCATTTACCTCTTCTCCCATCTATGTCAGGCTGTATAAGGATGTCCTTCATAGAGGTTGAAGGAACCTACACAGTCACTCTTGAGTGCAAGAGATAGACTCTGAAATCTTTGAGAACTTTCACCAAGTCATAGGGATACATATCCATGATCTCATACCTGATTTTTGCATCTCTTAATTCCTTATTGAAGAAGGAAATTGGTTGCTCTCGCCCTTCCTCATTTTTTTGCAATAAGACCGTTGCTACTGTATCAAAAGAAGCAAAAGAAAAAATTAGGAAATCCTTAGAATAATCAGGACTGATCAACACAGGTGCCTCATTCAATGCCCTTTTTATTTGGATAAAAGATTCCCTGGGTTCAACAGTCCATTGTACTTCGTTTCCCTTTCTGAGAATGGTTGTGATGTGTTTCACCAACTCAACAAAATTTGAGACGAACCTCCTTAGAAAGTTAATCTTCCCTAAAAAAGCCTGAACTTCCTTTCTAGACTTGGGAAGTGACAGGGTCTGAATTGCCTCTACCTTGATGGGATCAACTATCACTCCCTCTACTGATACTATATGGCCTAACAACCCCTCCTTCATAGCAAACAAAAATTTCTTGGGATTTAAGGAAAGGCCAAACCTCCGGCATTTCAAGAAAAATTTTCTCAAGTGACAACAATGCTCTATATCAGACCTGGAGAAGACTGTGATGTCATCCAAATAGATCACCACAAACTGATCTTTCTCTCCGATGAAGGCTATGTCCATGGCTCGCTGAAATGTTACTTTTGCATTCATTAATCCAAAAGGCATTTTGGCATAAATGAATGTGCCCCAAGGAGTGGTGAAGGTTGTTTTTTCTCTGTCCTTAGGCATTACTGATATCTGATTATAGCTAGAAAAACCATCAATCATGGATATCCTAGATGCACCAGTTACCCTTTGCAATATGTGTTCCATGTTGGGAAAGGGATAGTTGTCTTTCTTTGAGCTCCTGTTCAGGTTCCTGAAATCGACACAGAGCCTAATTTCTCCACTTTTCTTCCTCACCGGGACCAAATTGGCTACCCACTCAGAATATCTCAAGGGGACAATGATTTGGGCATCTAACAACTTCTTCACTTCTCTCTCCATGATAGGCAACAACATGGGATTTATCTGTCTTAGCTTATGCCTAAATGGCTTAGCCTCTTCCTTCAGTGGGATCTTGTGTTCAATGATAGATGTGTCATATGTCTTGAGGTCTTCATAGGTCCATGCAAATAGATCAACAAATTCTTTTAATTTCTCGGTATATTCGACCCTCTTCTCTTTGGTCAAACTGCTTGACATCTTGACAAACTTAGGCTCCTCATGTGTGTCGATGTTGCACTCAGCTTTATCAATATATCCACTTGAAACCCTACCCTTTACTACCACATAATTTCCATCGAACAGTCTTTCTAAATGGACTAGTCCCTTCGGAATATGATTGCTAGGCAGATGAATAATATGGTGATCAACAATTTTATTTAAAAATACCTCAGGGTGAGGGTGACTTTCGAGATCAGGATCCTGATCAATGTGCAATGTAGAAAATTCATCGACAGACTGAGGAAATTTTTTTATTTCAAGATCGTCTTCGAATACCTTCCAATGCTTGATATTGTTTGGAACAGATGGCCTATATCTTATCTCAACCTCATATTTGATCTTAGGCGGAAGATGGATCCTGAATAGACTAGCTGATCCAGATTTATGTAGGAACACAATGAAATACAGAAACACACATAAATGCAGAGATGCAGCGGAAATAAGACTTCATTTCATTAATAACAATTGACTGAAATATGCTTACAGACAAAATGGAAATAAACTAGCTAGGGCACTGGTAGCTTATCTCTGAGAAGAGATGTGGCAGCTACTGGCCTATGAACTATGTTACAATGAGGCACGAAGGCCTATTATTATTGAGAAACAATGGAAAACCCCAAACATCCAACGACCTAACCCTAGGAGATGAAACGCCAAGACTATGGGCCTCGTTTGGGTAAGTTGGTACATCAACTTCCCGGGGACATACCTTTTGCATATGATCTTCGTTTGACACGTTCCATACCTCGTTAGAAAGATCTATCCAAGGACTACAAATTTTAGATGAGAAACATGGATATGATCCATATATGTTGCTCCTTGTTTTCCCAAAAAACGTTGTTTAAGGCCTCAAAACAACTCTGGAAGGTCAAGAACCAAAACACTGCTAAAAATAGTAAACTGTGCGGAAACTGAAAAACTGAAAGAAGCAATGGTGGGGGTCCAAGTGGAATAGGTGGGTGGCCACCAATATCCACCTGGATCATTCCTCCCCCCTTGGGAAGCAATGGTCCCCATTGCATTGAGTTCCTCCATGAGATGAGAAAACTTCTGTCGAACTTGGTCCCTGGTGAGCCACTTGCCTTGGTGAAGGAGTTGGCCTGCTTTGACAACTCGATATAGCGGTATCCTTTGTTTTCGGGTGTGCTTGATGTATGTATCCATGATCTGATCAATTCTAGATTATTCCATGCAGTCTGGATTTAACTTTGTTGGTGTGAGTTGTTATGCCATGTCGGATGTGTCTAGTAGAGGTAGAAAGTAGGGCCGAAGGCGGCCCACATTGAACACTGGGTGCAGACCAAGGAATGGTGTAATGCTGAGCTCAAAGGAAATTTCCCCTACAGCCTTGGTGAGGGTGTACGACCCATATCGGAGTGGACAAAGCTTTGAGTGGGGTCCAGCGAGGCACTCCTTTTGCAAATGCAGCCACACTTTGTCACCCACCTGGAAGTTGTGTGACACCCGATGTTGATCATGTCGTTGCTTGTAATTAGCATTGGCTCTGTCCAAGATGTCATGAACCTGTTGGAGGATGTGTTGAATGTGCTCAATGAATTTGTTTTCCTTGTCAGCCTCAGACTGGACATGAGTTGAATCTTCCTGAGTAGGCACAAATGGCATGGCTATGTCAATGGGAAATAGTGGCTGGAATCCCAAGCCCACTTGAAAGGGGTTGTGACTAGTTGAGCTATGGAGAGCCCAGTTGTAGATGTGTTGTACATAGGGGAGCCTCTCATTCCACATGCGTGGATTCTTTGAATTGTAAATGCACAGAATGTGTACGATCATCCGATTGAATACGTCTATTTGGCCATCAGTTTACGAATGGAAAGCTATGGACTTGGTGAGCTTGGTGTTCAGCATCGACCATAGGCTGGACCAAAATGTACTGACGAACCTACTGTCTCGATCTGAGATGATAGACTGTGGGATCCCAAAGTGTACCCACACTCATTCAAAGAAGATTTTAGCAGTGGCTTCTACTGTGATATTCTTTTTTCAGGCCATCATAATGGACATCTTCGAGAATCGGTCAACGACCACAAAAACACAATCATTTCCATGCTTAGTAGAAGGAAGGCCCGACATGTAATCCATAGAGATGGATTCCCAAGGTCAACTGGGGGTAGGGAGCAGAGTATAGAGGACTTGCTTCTTAATGGTCGGTTTGGAAATGGTGCAAGCAATGCAGGACTTGATGTACTTCTCGACATCTTGTCGAAGGTTCATCCATTAGAAATACTTTTGCAGTACTGCCATGGTTTTCTTGACCCCAAAATTCCCAGCGACCCGACTGTAGTGCACCTCCCAAATCATCTTGGCACGCTCGCTTGAAGGAACACAAAGGTGTCCCAGGTGACAAAGCAGGGCATCCTAGAGGTGAAAATTGGGAACTTTCTTACCCTCCAAGAGTTTATTGTATGTGTGGCCAAATTCTAGATCACTTGTGTAGAGAAGCAGCCAATCAGAAGTCTTGTGCCCATAATATTTGAGCACAGTGTTTAGCGCCACGATGGGTGGTCGACTGAGGCAGCTGCAACATTATTTGTGTTTCCTTTTTTGTACTTAATGTTCAAATGAAACTGTTGCAAGTATGTGGACCACTTCTGATGGCGATCATTCTGTAACTTCCCTTGTGTCTGTTGGAACTGCAGGGGTCGGTGGTCTATGTGGATGACCATTTCCTTTCCCAAAATGTAATGCTTCAATTGCCGACAAGCCTGCACAATGGAATACATTTATTTGTCATAAGTGGGATACTTCTAGACTGTGTCAGAAAGTGTCTCACTATGATATTCCATTGGATGCCCATGTTGAGTAAGGACTACCCCAATAGCATAGTCAGAGGCATCTGTCTCGATCTCAAATGGTTGTTGCAAGTATGGTAATGTGAGCATTGGTGCAGAGTAGAGGCGATGCTTCAACTCCCCGAATGAGTTCTATTGAGATTCAAACAAAAATAATTTTTCTTTAGCTCCTCCCTTGGTGACCTGACTCAAGGGCCAAGTGATATGAGAGAATCCCAACACAAACCTGTGGTAGAAATTGGCAAGACCTAAGAAGCTACGGATCTCTGTTAGGGTGTTTGGGGTTGGCCAATATCGAATGACTTGGATATTTGTTGGATCCACATGCACCCCCCTCTCATCAATAATGTATCCTAGATACTGAACCTGGGTCATGCCAAAAGTGCATTTCTCCAAATTGGCACACAACTTGTGTTGTCGCAGTGTTTGGAGGACCTGTCGGATGTGGTGGAGGTTCTCTTTCCAAGTCTGGCTGAAGATAAGAATGTCATCCAAGTACACCACTACAAATGAGTTGGTGAATGGCCGCAGGATGTTGTCCATTAGCATCATGAAGGTTGCAGGGGAATTTTTCAACTCGGAAGGCATGACCAACCATTCAAAAAGGCCCTCCTTGGATTTGAATGAAGTCTTCCACACATCAGAGCGTTCGATTGGTACCTGGTGATACCCAGACTTCAAGTTGATCTTGCTGAAATATTTTCCCCCTTTGAGTTGGTCTAGAAGGTCATCATTCTATGGGATCGGGTACCTATTCCTGACAGTGATCTTGTTCAGTGATCGATATTCAATGCAGAGTCTCCAAGTCCTATCCTTCTTCTACACAAACATGATCGAGCTCCCACAGGGAAATGAACTAGGCTCGATGTGACCTTTCTACAACAAATCCTGAATCTGCCTCTTGATTTCATCATTCTCCAGAACAGAGCGTCGATAGATGGGTCCATTGGGCACTGGTGCACCTGGGGTCAGATCGATGGGGTGCTTGACCTGACAATGTAGAGGCACCCTTGCGGGGGAGGTGAAAATGTCCTCGTAATCCTCCACGACCTTATCCATCTATTGTTTTCATGCAGTGGGGCCCTGTCTGGAGGTCATGGCCATAGTCTTCCTCTTTCCCTGAGGGCGGATCATCAGGAAAACAAATTTCCTGGTTTTGGAAATGAGCTTACTGCATTGTTTTGCAGTAACCAAAGAGATGGTGGTAGGTAGTTCTATCTCCAGTATCCTGTACATCTTATTGCACAAAGTGATAATAAAAGCACGAGGCCTGGACTCATGCACAACATGTCACTTCCAAAAATACGGTTGGCCTAATAATACATCAAAAACATCAAGAGGAGCAATATCACATAATACCTCATCCATGAAGGGCTTGATGTTGTAGGGAAGGCGACATTGTTGACTGACATGGAGGTCCCATCCTTGGTGCAACCACCCAATGGTGTATGGTTGTGGGTGTGTTGTGGTCGGAAAGCCCATCCACTTCATGACCTCTACCGAGATGAGGTTCTTCTGGCTCCCACTGTCAACAATGATTTGCAACGGGGAACCCTTTACCCACATCTTGGAATGGAAGAGATGCTTCACCTCCTCTGGATCTTCTGGTTCCTCCTTCTAGAACCTCGTGGTGGAAACGGTGGCGTTGGGCTCTGCATTGATAATCTACTCCCCCCTATCATTCCCCTTGTTAGGTTCTAATTTAGAGTCGGAGCATGCATCCGATTTAGAAGCCTTAAGCTCAGCTACTAGTGACTTCTTGGACTGACACTCACTCGTGTTGTGAGTGGAGCTCTTATGGAACTCACACCACTTCCTCATGTCCTTTTTTGGCTTTGTGGTGTTGTTCTTTGCTTGTGGCTTTGGCGGGTTGTCCTGGGCTTCCCCACCTTGGTTTGGTCCTTTGTTCTACAGTTTGGGGGTACCTTTCCCTTGCTTTTGATTTGTAGATCCAAAGTCTCGCTTCTTCTATTTGAACTTCTGCTCAATCTTGGCTACATATCGGTATGCCACACCAAGAAAGGAGATGTCAAGGAACTCCATTTCCTCCTGAATGTATCTGTGGAGAAAAATATGTTACTTTAAAACCAAATGTTTCTTTGAATCTTTGATACCCAACTTTGTGCATAGGGTATGAAACAGATTTGTCATCTCATGTACATCTTGGTCCCTTTGCTGCCGCATCATAGTCCATTGTATGTATTTGTCCTCATAGCTCCCCATAGGATAATATTGTTCCTTGATGGCGTCTCAGAAATAATTCCAATTGGGTGCGACCAAGAACAGAGAGGGTTCTCCCTTGCCCTTTTTCTCCGAGTAGGATTCCCACCAATCCTTGACATGCGGGGTAGCTTTGAGGAGTGCGGAAATAATCTTTTCTTGGTCGGAAAAGTCATGAACCGAGAAATATCCTTCTAACAGATTCAACCATTTTTCTATGACATCTGCATCTATTTGGCCCTCAAATATGGGAATTTCAAAGTTTACTTTTACCTTAAAAGGAGTGGAGCCTCAAGAGTGGCTATTGGATGTCGATGCACCGCCAGTGGGATTCCGTTGAAGAATCTGGGCAAAGTTGTCCATCATCATGTTCCTTTGTTTCTTGAGGACCTCTTCGAGAAAATTTTTGATAGGATCTCTTGCTCCCTCATCTTTCTTTTCTTCCCCCATGGGTGGTCTTCGGGGTTTGCGAGGCTGATCTTGCAAAGGTTCAACCAAATCGAGCCCCAATTCCTTATACCACAACCTCGTTGGGGACATGAAAAGAAGGATCGATAATGAGAAGACCACTTTGATACCACTGATCCGGATTTATGTAGAAACACAATGAAAAACATAAATACACATAAATGCAGAGATGCAGCGGAAATAAGAATTCATTTCATTAATAACAATTGACTGAAATATGCTTACAGACATAATGGAAATAAACTAGCTAGGGCACTGGTAGCTTATCTCTGAGAAGAGATGTGGTGGCTACTAGCCTCTGAACTGTGTTACAATGAGACTCAAAGGCCTATTATTATTGAGAAACAATGGAAAACCCTAAACATCCAAAGAACTAACCCTAGGAGATGAAACACCAAGACTATAAGGCTCTGTTTGGGTAAGTTGGTACATCAACTTCTCGAGGATGTAACTTTGGCATACGATCTTCGTTTGACGCGTTCCATACCTCATTAAAAAAATCTATCCGAGGACTACAACTTTTGGGTGACCAACATGATCTACAATCCATGTTGCTCCCCGTTTTCCCAAAAAATGTCATTTAATGCCTCAAAATGCCTCCGGAAGTTCAGGACCCGAAAAACTGCTAAAAATAGTAAACTGTGCGGAAACTGAAAAATTGAAAGAAGCAATGGTGGGGGTCCAAGTGGAATAGGTGGGTGGCCACCAATATCCACCTAGATCACTAGCTAAGATAGCTAAGGAATCGACCAAAGTATTTTCCTCTCTTGGAATAAAAGAAATGTTGAAAGCTGAGAAGAAATTATCAATCAGGTCTCACACTTCATTTTTGTAACTCATGAGCCGAGGGTGCTTAGCCTGATAAGTATTTCTGACTTGTTGGATTATCAAATCAGCATCTATGAACACTTCTACCTCCTCAATTCCCATTTCTTTTGCAGACCTCAAACCCAGAACAAGAGCTTCATATTCTACCACATTATTGGTAGCTTCAAATTCTAGCTTGTATGATAGGGATATGGTTTCCTGACAAGGTGACACAAAAACCACTCCAGTGCCAGCGCCTTCGCTAGAAGAGGCTCCATCAAAGAACATACTCCAAACATAGGTGGTTGGAGGAGGTATCTCGTGATTAAATATGGGTTTCTTTCTGATCTGAAAAGGGGCTTGAGGAGTATCGGTGATCTTCAATAAACTAGACCCCAAATTAGTGTCAAGTGCAAATATAGGGTAATTGGTGGGGTCTGCTTCATCACTAACAATGTAGGCCAGCTGAGATTCTATGTACAACCTCCTATGTTCCCCTCCAAATACTAGAATGGTGCCATATGTGAGATCCATCTGTAATGTTCCTCCATGTTTTTTAATCCAAGATCTTGATAACAGCATGCCGAACTTGGGGGGAACATCAGCTACTACAATGTCCATGACCACACTCTTCATTGACAGCTGAAATAAAGAGACCGCCAAGTCTTTGATGACTCCAAGTCATTGCACCCTCCTTTAATCAAAAGAGTATAAATTGTGATAAGCCTTTGTCACTTCTAGTCCCAATTCTTCCATGACTATTTTGGGCATAAGTTTGTGGGAAGCTCCTGAATCCATGAGGCAATTATGCAACACCTTATCATGTATATTCAGGGATGTGTAGAAGGGACGGGTTGAATCATCTCTGTCTTCTACCATGGGACCTAGGACGATTGCTGGCTTTTCATCTTGAATATTTACTGAGTCTGTGGAAGGCTGGGGGGACTCAGATTGTAGCAGTTTGGAGAGGGACCTTTTGAAATCTTCATTTTTAACTAGTTCTAAGAGGGGTATGGGAATTCTAATCTTTTGAATTTCCTGCTCAAAACTAAAGAAGGAAAAAGGCTTAAGAGCTTCTCTTACCTCAGAGATAGGTTCTTTGGCTGTTGGCAAAGGATTCAGAGTTTTCTTTTCTTTAGTAGTGATTGTTACGGGCTTAGGAGGCCTTCCGCTATGAGAGGTTGATCATGGTTATCAAAATTCCCTTCTTTCTTCTTTGACCTGAGATGGTATCTGTTAGGAGTGTTGTTGGCCTTTTCCCCTTTACTCAACTCACTGATTTGAATGTTCATAAGGGATTTTTGGTATGCAGATTGAGTCAAATGGGGAAAAGGGGAAGTTTCTTCAATACAGTGAATTTCAGGGTCGAGCTCATCTATCTCCTCTCCTTCCTCATGAGCAACTAGGTTATTTTGGAGAGGGGTTTGAATCCTCTGATCATCTCTGTCTTTGCTCCTTTTTTCCCTTGGCAAAGCCTATGGCACATTGTTGCTAGGCCTCTTGAAGCCTCTGTTATCAGTATTTTGGGGATTTCTATACATGGGCTTCCCTTCTAACTCCCACCTTTCCATTCTAGCCGAAAGTGATTTTATCACCATCCATTTGAAGGGGAAGGGGAGAGAAATTGGATGGGGAGGCTTCAGGTCTCTTCCTGGATATGTCTCTATCAGCCTTATTCTTGAGTCGGTCAACAACCAATATGTTAGATTCTACTTCCATGGATGCATCCTGCATGTGAGCCAGAGTAGTTGCTCTCCTTTCCCTCAACAAGAGGCAGAAATCGGGATCAAAAGTGCTAGCATAAGTGATTTTGGCAGAGGCTTCTGAGGGCTTGATTTCAACGAGGATCTTATTGTACATTTTATTGAATCTCTTGGAAAAATCAGAGACAGACTCTCCTTCCTTTCTCTTCAAAGACCCAAACTCTGTCATGTAATACATGAAGTCTTTTTTGTCTACCCACTGTCTCAAAAAGACATTATCCAAAGACTCAATCCCATCGATAGATCCAGGAGGTAGGGCCTTAAACCACTTTCTAGTCTCGTATTCAAGTCTATGGATGAAAATTCTCATCCATATGTCTACATGCATGATAACATGATCATCTGTAAAACTATAAAAGGCTTTAAGGTGTTCTTTTGTTGCTATGTCCCCTTTGCCTATAAACTTGGGTAGATTCTTAAGGTAGCCATCTCCTTGAAGGGCATTGAGAGGCTGAGGTAAAATAAGGGGAGCATACCTAGCAGCTTTTATAGCCTCCATTCTGGTCATGGGGGAATTTTCTCCTGCCATAGGGATACTAGGTGGAGGAGAACTCGGAGGAGAAGAAGCTCGAACATGGGATATTGGAAATGAGCTTCCAAGTGGAAGGGGGAACAATGGGGGATTCAAAGAGAAGGCTAAGGGGCTTGAGTCATCAGATGCTTCTCTCTGTGCAGTAGCAGCAACAATAATAAGAGGAGGGGTGGTAAAGCTAGGAGTGGGGAAATATTTTGTGGTCTTGGGTTTACGCCAAGGTACAGCTTCAGGGGAGAGGGGAGTGACAGGGATTTGTCCCTGCAATCTCAGACCAGGAGGGGAAAATTCAGCAGGAACACTTCCAAAATTCAGGAAACAGGAAACTTCAGAAAAAGGTCTGCTAGGGAGCTGAGAAGAAGGAAACGGAGTTTCTACAGAAGGAGATGGAAAATTACCTAGTTCCACGGTGGAAGTTTCTCCTTCAGAGGCCTTTCCTTTTCTGATAATCACCTCCAGATCAACTTTAGGTGTAGCTAGAGGCAGTTGTGGATGGGACCACATGTGTCTACCTCTGGAAGCCACAACTAAAAAAGCAGGTTCACCACAGTGAAGTCGTCACAATGGAGTCGCCAAGTGCACAGTAGCAATCTCATGGGGCTCTGAAGCCTGATGCACCTTCAGAATCAGAGGCTCAATGTCATTTGATCCCAAGGAGAATTTTCAACTTCATCCTTGGCAATGGTTCCAGAAATGTTAGCATCAGAAGTCACTCCTGAATTACAGTAGGAGTAAGCCTAAAGCCCATCAGTTTAATTCATTATTTGTTGATAGAGGGTGATGAATGGAAGTAAACTTAGAACAATATCATTCTAACTCAAAAACTAGGCCAGGCATGCATAAGAAGATGAGGTCTTGGTTCAACTTCAGGCAGTAAGTTGTAATAAGGGTGAGTAGGAGGAAGACTTCTGTGAGGAAATGTGAAGGGCTGATATAGGCATCGGGCTTCTAACAGCCCGTAGAATAAAACTTTGAACACAATAACCTCTTATATTCAAAAAGAAAAAACACTAAAAGAACATAATAGGGTTATAATAAATCCTTTATCATAACACAGTCAAGACGATTCATGTGAATCATTCAATCATGAACCCTTTTAGTATGAGATCGAAACAAGATAAAAAATAGAGTTGCCTTACATTAAACAAGGAAATTTCATATACAGATACATAGCCAGGAAAACCAGTGCTTCATTAAAAAATTACAGTCGGGAGCTCTGCTCTACCATCCATCCTTTACAAAATATGAAAACTGAATATATATACTCAGAGCAATTCACCTCTTTGGCCCTGGGAGGGTAGCTGAGCTACCTCATTTAAGGATTTACGTGCACATGATCTTCCTTCAGACTGTAGATGCAACTTCTTGTCTGATAATGCTTCAGACGACATGGCTTCTGCAAAGAAACTATCCATCGGAGTACCACGAACTGACTGCTACTTACCCTTCCCATGCCTTCCATTTATGGGTAGCGCTGAGGTCTCAACCACCTGCTCAATATTCATTAAGTAATTCTTCCATGGAGGGTGGATGAGACAGAATACATAAAGAGAGACCCCGTGTCTTTTGAATTCCCGGAAGTCAGAATGTTGAAACGGCTCCTGGGGGGATTTTACATTTCGTGTTTCGGGTTTCGGTGATTCCCGATGCAGTGGAGAAGCGACCCCTTGTATTTTGAAGTCCCAGTAGCCGGAATTCCAAAACGGCTTTTTGCATTTCACATTTCGGGGTTTCCTGATGCAGTGGAAGAGAGACCCCATGTCTTTTGAATTGTCGGTAGCCAGAATGTCGAAACAGCTCCTAGGGGGATTTTACATTTCGCGTTTTGGGTTTCGATGATTCCTGATGCAATGGAGGAGCGACCCCTTGTATTTTGAATTCTCGGTAGCCGGAATGCCGAAACGGCTTTTCGCATTTCATGTTTTGGGGTTTCCCAATGTAGTGTAAGAGAGACCTCGTGTCTTTTATATTCTCGGTAGCCAGAATGCAGAAACGGCTCCTGGGGGGCTTTTACATTTTGTGTTTTAGGTTTCGACAATTCCCGATGTAGTGGAGGAGCGACCCCTTGTATTTTGAAGTCTCGGTAGTCAGAATGCCGAAACGGATTTTTGCATTTCGTGTTTCGGGGTTTCCAGATGCAGTGGAAGAGAGACCCTGTGTCTTTTGAAGTCCCGATAGCCGAAATCATGAAACATCTAATCACTTTGTGACTTTGGCCATAAGAGATGAGCCCATGCACTAAACCTGGTGCAATTCTGTGACTCAAGCTTACCCGATGACCGTTGATAAGCTTCATCTGTGGATCCTCGCCATTGAAAACAAAATGCCCGCTCTCTTGATTTTAAGCCCAAAATGGACTTCTTTTGTGTGTTGCGCTCAATGCTCATGACTGAGGCCTTTGAATAAAACACATTTGATGGGGTTTTAAACCCCATTTCTATGCATTTACACCAAGGGCCTGAAATCAGAGAGAAACACCACCTTGCAAGAATTGGTGCTAACAGCTTCGGTCTGAACAATAGAAGAAGAAAAGATATATAGCATGATGAAGAAAATAGATTCACAACCGAAAACATCACAACTACCATCAACATTCGCAGAGCGATGAATAATGAATATATCACTAGGGGCTATAGAGTCCCCCATGATAGAGATGTAGGAGCGAGCTCAAGCATTAATTCATATTGACTTAGTGTTGTCTCAGTTACCCATGAACGTGTTACACAACTTGCATACAAGTGTCACACAATAAATTCAGCTGTTTGTAGAGTCGAATTCTATGGATTTGGCCAAAGTGAATGAGGACAATGCAACACTACACGCAAAATACAAAAAACTAGTGTAAGAACGGGACGAGGCTATGCAGATACAAGTGAGTTTGCACCAGACAGTGCAGGAAGTATACAAAAACATACCAGAATTATAAATGGAATTAGATGCCTCATTGGAAGAGCAAGTAATGAAGATCAACAAAGCCATTCAGGGCTTCTATGTGAAGATAATAGACTTAGAAACCCGCACAACGCTAAGTACTCCACCAAAAGAAAGAGAGAAAAGGGATAAAACAATCATGACCACTGTGGAGAACATTAAGAGCTTGGATGATCAATGTTCCAAGATATATGAAGAGAGTACACAAGTGTGGACCTGGTTATTGGAGAATGCATAACTATAGGCACTAGAACAGAGTTTGCAGACTATGCAGGACAAGGTGCATAAGAACAAAGAAACAATGAACACTTTATCACCAACATAATGAATGGCTTAAATCATTGAAACTAGGCAGTTGAACCAAGAGATAAACCAAATCAGAGATGAATAATGGAATATTGCACAAAATATTGAGCCTCTATAAGAGGAAGCCTCCCAGGTGACTGAAGAACTTGCAACTGCACAAGTCATAGTGAAGCAAGTAGTGCAAGACAAATAAAATAAATTGAAGACCCCTATTAAGATGGAGACAACAAATGATATTTTGATGAAAGAAGCACAAGAAAAGGAGAAGGTCACAACTACAAATGAAACTTTTTAGAAGCTCATTGTGACATTGAAGGGATTGTAGCAGAAGAACTGAGTGGCTCAAGATGAGCCCCATGTGAGTGTTGGGGGCCTATTGGGACAGGATTTTGGGACCAATTTTGGGAGCTACACAACATGTGAAAACGAAGGAAAGGAAATTGGTGTATTTTTGGGACTAGCATGCGTGAAAAGGAAGGAATATCGTTAAATCCTTTAGACATTTTGGGTCCATTGACATGAGATAATATCTAATGTAATTGTATAAATATTTAAGTGTTTTGGGATAGAGAGGCGTCGAGTAACTTAGAATGAAAAGTAGCTAAGTGTGAGATGAGCATGAGTATGTAATGTATTCGAGTATGTAAGAGTGACAGAGACATGTGTAGAGATAGGAGAATGACAAGGGCATGATGTATGAGCGCAGTTCACACATTTTGTAAGAGATGATTCTGAATAATATAATAGGAATCCGAATCTTGGGGACGTTACCCATCTTGGGTGAACCACATTAAATATGGTTTCCCTGTATCTTGATGTGTTTTTTTTTATGTTTATTGCGCACATATAATGAAGTATGGATGTTATGAATGTTTTACATGCTATTATGTTTCTGCGCACATGATATAAGGTTTAATGAACTAATTCTAAGTATAATGGTTATGAGAATTTCCACCCATCCCTTCATGAATAGGGAAACCTAGCTCTTGTAGTTCCCATAGATACTGTGGGTGGGAATTCACCTGATTGTGTGTGATTCCGAAAGGGACGATATCTGATGGTTTTGTTGGTGAATTAATGTTGAACCTTGGTTCTTCCCATAGCATGCCAACACCTCTTTCATGAGCATCCAACTACAATGGATAATTTTAAAACATCTATTGAACACAATGGGTAGAACTGCAATCTATGAGATAGGGGTGAGAACCATAATACACAAGTGATTCTGGGAACACACCACAAATTGTTAAAGGAACCTTAGTGGGTACCTCTCATCAATGGAACCTGTTATCTCCTAAACTAACACAGACAAAATTGTCATTTTTAGGTGATAGAGAGAACTCCATAAAAAAATATTTCTAAATTTGTATAGGCTTGTTAGAGATCCTATTGTTTGTAAATAATCTTTGAACAAACATTGGATTTCATTTTCTTAAGAAAAATGGAGAGTTTCAAGTTTCGGTGGTTTAGGCGAACCTGTGAAGCGTTCATTAACCACCGAAAGCCTTGGTTTTCGGTGTTTAAAAAGGGAAACATAAAGCCTGGTTAACTACCAAAAATGTTTAAAGGTGGAAAAAAGAAACCATGTGCTTTCGCACGATCTAGCTATCAGCTAGCGCAATCATGAAGTGATAACCGTCCAAAATTGATGAAATTGGTGAGGTAAGGTGGTATCATTACATCTGATCCGGGTTTTGATGCTCTTTAGTCCTTTCAAACTACCACTTGTCATTTCGAACGAAAGCTCGACATAACACGGAAATTTATGAGTTGATCTTCGGCTAATTGTCTTGATGATTCATATAGCCTTTCATAACTTCAAGTCCTGAGTAGATACACTCAAAATGACTCTTCATTTAGTTATTATTTCAAATCCATCGATTTAGCAATCAAGTCTGAAGTTTTGTTTATTATATGGAATCCCATGATTTCAGTAACAAACCCAAGTCTGCAGTCAATTGTCATTTTGTCATATGAAGGTCGAGTTCTTTATCGCTGGTCACTATTCCATCTGTCATTCAAATTATTGAAAACATCCTGAGTCTTCAGGTAGTTTAGATTCTCTCAAGCCCGAGTCGAATTATCTCTGTTGCATTATGTTTGAGTTCTCATCTATAATCAAGCCTGCATTTTTGGTTATAATCAGTTAAAATATTTTTTTTATCTTAATCAACTCCAAGTCACCCCTATTATGTGCCTCACAATTTGACATATATCCTCTATGTCCTCTGAAATTTAAATGTATTGTCTCCCCTAGCTCGCGGTTTTTGCTAAATTGCAGGAACAGGTCGACAAATTCAATCAAATGCTTAAAGCAGGACTAACTCTAGGGTATGAACTAGATGGGACTTGGTATTTGGAGGCACACCCGGAAGTGGTCGAATTCTTCAAACTAGTTGGTGTTTTCTCATATTGTGAGAAGCTGGAAGACTTCCATCAACAACTTTTGGAGGCTTTTTCCCTGTCATATGATGGAAGGAGGACTATTATAGGTAAGGAGGAATTTGTGGTAGATGAGGTAGCCATCACAGAGATCACTGGACTCCCTAGAACAGGTGATTGTTGGTTTAAGACAACTATGTCAACAAACATTGAATTTAGATCATATTTGCAGCCTCAACATAAGACCCTCATATGGAATAAAGACATACCAATGTCATTCCTTGACCCAAAATGGTAGGCTCTGATGAAGGCCATTTTTGCATATATTACTTGTGAAGGCAGGTATAATAGGATAATATTCTATCACTTCAAATTATTGAACCACTTCACAGGTAGGTCACCCATTAACCTACCTTTATACCTTCACAAATCACTCACAAAGATGGCTAGACAAGTCAAGGTGAAGCCTACAAAAGTGGCCAACAGGTTGTCACACCAAGGGTTAATCACACTCATAATTAAAGAATCCTTGAAGAAGAAAGAGGTTGACCAGAATCATTTCCTATTCTGGAATGAGTTCTAAACTAATCTTCAACAGGATAACAAGGGAAAGAAGTCTTCTACAAAGAAGTCCCTTACCCCTAAGAGTGTTGGAAAATGTTAAACAGGTAGCATAAGCTTGTCGTTGATGGCAAGTACAGCAGTAATGATGGCTTGAGTACAACAGTGAGCGTAAGCTTGTCATTGATGGAAAGTACAACAGTGATGATGGATTGAGTACAGCAATGATGATCAACAGGAAAATAAAACATAAGTCCAGGAAGATCGAATGATCGAAGGAAACATTGATAAAATGATCGAAGGCCCGAGAAGCATTTCTGATCATTGGATCTCATTCAAAATTCCCGAAAGAAAAAGGGTTGTCGGATCATAATATAGACAAGAAGAGCACTGAACAGGAGGACATATCTCAGACATTAGATCCAAGTGCGGGATCCGACCATCGTTGCATCAAGCAGAACCTACACGTTCTTTAAAGTGCAAGGAGAAGCATGCGTACAAAATCCCGAAAGAAGGAGGACCGTCCATTTACAGGCAAGACGCGTGGAGATAGATCGTCAGTTTGCTGACTAAGGAGTCAAAGGAACAAGGTTCCCTAACCTCTCGAAATCGCGATATGTGAAATCTCGATCTAATCTGAGCCGTCAGATTAAGGTTGAATCTGGTCCGTTGATTCCAGTTCATGTCGGAGTTTCGGGGATCGAGAGTTCGAGATGTCAAAGTTTATTAACATCAGGAATCCTGATATCGCGATATGAAAAATCGTGATTTAATCACAACCGTTGAGTAGAGATCAGATCTGGACCATTGATCTAACTCCAGATTGGAGTTTCGCGAATCGCGACATGGAGAGGCAAAGAACCAAATGCAACAAGAATGTTGAAATCGCTAAATCGCGATACAATCATAGTCATTTAACCAAGATCAGATATGAGCCGTTGATCTAACTCCATATTGGAGTTTCATGAATCGTGACATGGAGAGGCAAAGAACCCGATGCAACAAGAATGCCAAAATCGTGAAATCACGATTCAATCATAGCCATTGAATCAAGATCACATCTAGATAGTCGATCCGACTCACGTCAGCAAACCACATCAGCTAGGAACATGTGGCACAACCAGGTAATGACAAGTGTCAGACTGATTCAACATTCCAAGCACATGTAAGTCACGAATCAGGGTGACACGTGGAATTTATTTAACACATGTGACATCAGCAGACTTACTCCATATCAGAGTTTCATAAATCGCGACATAGAGAGACAAGAAAAAATTCACCACAAGAATGTCGAAATCGCGATATACGAAATCGCGAAATGATCTGAACCGTCAGATCAAGTGTTGATCAGGACCGTTGATCCCACAACATTTTTGGGTATCGTGGATCGCGACTTGGAGGGTCGATATGCATCATCTCCAGATTCACGAAATGAAAATTCATGAAAAGTGATTTTTGCATAGGCGCTTGGTTATGACCATAGTCATATTGGGGAAGGAGCTAGTGCAGAAAAGTTCTATATCGGAACTTCAGAGATCGCGAAATGAAGTGTCGAGATATTCAACACAGAATTGTCGAATGCCGAAATGAATGCAAGATCCCATGGATTCAATCCAACGGTGCAGGTGAATCTGAACAAGATCGGAGGGCTACTATTGCACGACACAGTGAAACTGCTAGAAACCATTGATGGTTTCTACTAGAGGATACGAAGAGACTTCGGTGTGATTTCCAGAGGAGCTGAAGAGTCACATGGAATCTTCCAGTGGAATGAAGATGATTCATGGAGGAAATTGACAGCTGGATGAGGGTTTGATCTCGTAACTAAAACATAAAGGATGATCTCGACTGTAACAGAGAAGACAAAGAGTCTCAACTGCCATAGAGAAAAAGGAATCTCG
This sequence comes from Picea engelmannii, assembly GCA_009831015.1. Taxonomy (NCBI): domain Eukaryota; kingdom Viridiplantae; phylum Streptophyta; class Pinopsida; order Pinales; family Pinaceae; genus Picea; species Picea engelmannii. The sequence goes on along the minus strand of ML790100.1, from coordinate 39,890 downwards.
GCTTAACACCTAGTGATGATAGACACAGGGGTTGAACTGCCAAAGAAGTTGAAGAGTCGTGATGATGATCACACAGATCACTCGAGAGGTGGAGGAGGTTGGCGCGATATGAGCATGCAGAGGAATGGAGAATATTGCATGCACAAGATGCACAGAAGCTATATATGCATGGTACAAAGAAGAGAAGGGTTGTTGTTGTTGTTGGATTTTGCTGTGGTTGTTGTTGGTGAAGGTGATTCATGTGTGAAGAAGGAGGAGAGTGCAGCAGCTAAATTGCACAGAAGAGGAACTATGCAGTGAATGGAGATGGCACACCGAGCATAAAAAGAAAAATAACAGACAACACAAGTAATGTGTGCAGAAAGGCGATGAGGCAGACAGAGCAACGAAATGCAGCAGAACAGTGATGAGTCTGGTAAGCCATTGTTGAACATCATATCACTGTAATAAGTTTCAGTAGCAAAGATTTATATTTCAGGGTGGAAGGGAGGTGCTAGGGAGGACTGTTGTCCTCATAGGTTCAAGTGGGTGCTTGAACATAGGGAGTTGTAGCTTCCATCTGGTTGCAGCCAGAGAAACCAGGGTGGCAGGGTGGTGCAAGGGAGAAATCTTGTTCTCTATTATACAAGTTGGTTCATGTATGATTGGAAGTTGGTGCTTCCATCCAGTTGGTGCTGGAAACATTCAGGGAGTTGGTACTTCCTTCTAGTTGGTGCTAGAGAAACCTGGGAGTTGGTGCTTCCTTCTAGTTTGTGCTAGAGAAACCAGGGAGTTGGTGCTTCCTTCTAGTGGGTGCTAGAGAAAACAGAGAGTTGGTTTTCTCAGCAAGTTGCATCTTGCAAAACAGAGGTTGTAGCCTCATTATGAGTTGGTGCTCATATGTATGATAATGTAAAGAATGTAACTATTACTTATCATATAAAGAAAAAGAGGTTTTTACCCTTTATGAGTTTCCTCAGGAAATATCTATCTCTGTGTATCACATGTGTGTGACTGATGTTGAATGTGACTTTGTTTATCGCTTTGCATTATTGTGATCATCATTGAGTGCCTTGTAAATATTTTAAAAGAATCATTATTGTTTAAGCACGGTAACAACTGATTAACCCCCAATCTCAGTTGTCTAACAATTGGTATTAGAGCCAGCCCCTTTTATCTAAGGGTAGATCCTAGAGCTTAAACATGTCAAGCCATGAAGGAAATTCAACCAATAAGGCCCCTCTGTTCAATGGAACAAACTTTTCCTTCTGAAAAGTTAGAATGAGAACCTACATAATTGCTTTAGGTGCAGATGTCTGGGATGTGGTAGATACTGGTTATGTAAAGCCAGTTGTGCTAGCTAATAACGATGAAAAACTAGAATTTAGCTTCAACGCTAAGGCTATGAATGCTATCTTGAGTGGGCTTGCATAAGCAGAATTCGTAAAAGTTATGCACCTAGAAACTACCAAAGAAATGTGGGACAAACTCATTAACAGTTATGAGGGTAATGAGAAAGTAAAGGATGCAAAGATTCAAACCTACAGAATACAGTTTGAACAGTTGAAGATGAAGGAAGATGAAACTATTGGAAAATACTTTCTGAGAATAGAAGAAATGGTAAATGCAATGAAGGCACTTGGTGAAAATCTTGAGATCTCTCCCAGATAGGTTCAACCCGAAGGTCTCTGCTATAGAAGAAATTAATGATCTAAAAACCTTGCAGTTTGATCAACTTATAGGAACACTGACTGCATATGAAATGAGAATAGTTAAAGGTAAACCCACTTCCAGAGAAGCATCATTTAAAGCAGACAAGAATGAGGATTCTGAGTCCGATGAAATTGAAGCAAAATTTGTTGTTTGCACCCAATTCGTCTCTAGGTGAGAAAATTAAGAGTGCTTACATGCCCAGTTGGGCTCTGCTAGGCATGACAGTTGTAAGGTAAAAGGTTAGAAAGAGAAACAACAAAGCTATAAACAAAAATTAAACTAAAACAACTAAAAACTAAAAGCATGTGAGAAAATGAAAAATAGAGGCAAATGGACCAATATCACCAATGCATAAGCTGATTTGTTTGATGAAATCCAAAGGCACAAAGAAGAAAGGGGACTTGGGTCCCTTCTTTCTCCAATGGAAGGCTCTTGAGGCCCTCACTTGATTGCTCTCCTTTACAATGAAAAGATGAAAATGTGGRTGAAAGAACTCCAAGCTTATTCACTCAAGAGAGGGGTGAATAGCTYTATGAAATGCAACTTGTAATGTTTATTGCCAAAGAATGGGTCCTTAGCAATCTCAGCAGCATAACAGTATGAAGAATTCCTTGAGAAAATGGTGGTCATTCATGGCTTTTTATAGCCAAGCATTGGATCATTATGTAACCTCTTTAGAATGTGAAAAGGGGCTCTTTAGGTCACAATTAGGTCTTTGACCAGCCCACCATGAGGATTGAGCTTGGATTTGGTGTCAAATCGACTTGGGAGCTGATCCATTAGTGGTTGGGAAGCTAACCAATTTCAATAAATGCACCGTTTGGCAGGCGCGCGGGTTTTTTGCCCAACAGCCGCACCTTGTGCACATATGCGCACTTTGTACGATACTATTACGCGCATGCGCGCGCACCCAAATGATGTAAAGCGCCCTTCACATTTTTTGGTCATTTGTATAGTTTTTTTTTACCCTTCTGCCATGCTGAATAATTAATCTTGTGCCATGAATGACTTTTTCCTGTTTTGACGATGTGGAGTTCTTGTCGCCCTGTGTGGACGAAATTTCAGTGATAACAGATGCCCCCTGATGGATGAGGTTAGGAGCATACGTATAGCTGAAATCCATCAATGTTTCTTTTACTGAGAATGGTGTTGTAACGGAGAGCAAGAGTGGAACCGTGTAGAGAAATCCTTTGGAGAAGAAAGGAACCTATGGAATCCGACCTTCTACAAGGTGCGTAATAATATACAAGTGTGTATAGATGAGGCGGGCATGCCCCATGCTCGTATGATGTAACTCTGAAGTCTTTAGGTAGACAACTGCAGCGCCCTCGGGGGCGGAATGATAAAGGCAGAAGACAATTCTGACACGGAACATACTATGAACCAGTGGTAATGGTCGCGGAAGTAACTAGCGACGGTGATGTGGGCATGGGTGGCCCTACCAAGTTCAGAGGTCTTCGGCAACTGATGAGAAAAAAAAACTGCAATAGTCGCAAAGTAAGACCCACCACAACATGAGAAAGTGTTGGCGTCGAATGTTATGGGGGTCAACAACATCAGGGAGCAATGGTGTTTCCCCCTGTGCCGTCCGAGATCTCTCATTAAATGGGAAATGAGAATCAAGATACTGTCGCCCTTTTGGAAAAGTGTGTTGATGTCGACAAAAGGAGGACGCGACTCCCAGAAGCAAAGGACTTCATGGAATCTAATGTGGTGCGGGAGTGGCAGAGGTACATGGACGAAGTCGAGGAGTGTGAATACTCAAGACTGCCCTTGGCTGGAGAATGTATGAGATAAACAGTGGCCGCAACCATGTGACAAGGTCGAGTGTCAGGGGGACGCCAAGACCGAGGATAAGTTGTGCCAGAGGCGGGACAAGGTGAACAAATTCAGAGGATAAATGGTAAGTGACCTGGGTAGTGCTCTGAAGATATAGACGATGTCGGTGAGGGTGAATGAGAATTAATGCTCCAACCAAGGGTGACATGGGTTGTGTGTGGCCAAAAAGGAAAGAAGGTCGCCAATGGTGACGATAAAAGTAAATAATGGAAAAGGAAGGGGTTTGTACAATAAATAATGAATATATTTGGGAAAGATGTACAAAATACAGAAACGGGTGTGCCAGTGTGAAATGAGTGCCCCTGTGAGGGCATAAATTGCTGGGAAAATTGATGAAGGGTGGGGGCCCCATTGGCGAGTTTCTGTATGAGGTAGGTGAAATGAAGATAGGTTCACAGATGGGCAAACTGATGGTGGATGAAATGGTGGGTTCGTGATCCTGCGGAGGTGCAGGTAAAAAAAGAACATGACCATAAAGCGATGTGTTGGGAGTGTGTATGGGAAGCTAGCAAAATGAGGAGAAGAAGTATGTGGTTAATTCGCAACATGATGAAAGACTACCGGGACTCCCATCCCTAAAGGGCGATGAAGAACAACATGAGTGTCAAAAGTGCCAAAAAGGTGCTATGAATGGGACAACTCATGTGGGTGAGAATGCTACCGGATTACAGTACCGAAGATGCAAATGGAGGTGTGGGTACTGCAGAGCTGGGAATAAGGATCCTAAAGGCCAATATCAGAGGGTGTGACTGGAAATGTAAATGCAATACAGCGGGAGAGACTACATGCCAGTGCTGATTATATACCTGAAGGAATGGTGTGGAGAGATGATGACCAAGTACCTGCACACATAACAACCAAATACCCAAAGTGAACAATATCTGAAGATAATACCAAATATGAACATGTATTATATAAATGTGACAATGTGCGTGCGTACCTGGCCATGATATGAGAAAAAGGTGCCCCGGGGGCTTATAATGAAAAGCGACCCAGGGACTGCTGAAATTTAGGTGACGGGACGATGATCTCGTGGCTGAAGACGGTTTTGAAAAACGGAGCTTATGGGCTCCTGTACAAAAAGAAAATGTAAGTGGGAAAAAAGGGCTTAGATATGGACAGTGGGACCATAATGCCATCCCAGGTGCACCGATACTATGGGCGATCGGGTGGTAGTTTGGGGGGAAGACATGTACTCCCCATTTGCTCGAGGATGGATGCAGAAGTATAATAAATCACATTCGCAGGAGCATTGGTATGGAGTGTCGGAGGAAACTCAGGATGAGATGTGTGGCGTGCCGCGGCTAATGTGTGGTGGATGTATGGTATAGATGGGAAATGGGGTGTATAATGTCCATAATCAGAACATATGGCACAAGCGAATTTGGTTCGCGGCCCTTTGCTACTTGGGTTAGGAGAGGTAGCGGTAGTACTTGCTAGAGTGGCGAGTGGTGATGGTGTTGGATTGAGTGGAATGAGGTTCCGTAACTCAGGTACGGATGGGCATCTATGGGTTGGGTGTCCGTCTTTCTCACATAGTGCACAAGGTGGTGGGATGTGTAGAGGAAGTGGAGTTGTGGGCTCTTTCTTCTTTCTCCTGCCCCCAGCTGTGGCAGGGGGGTTAGTGATTGGGGGTGTAGAGGGTATGGTGGGAGTAAGTATGGGAATTGTCATTGGGATTCCTTCCGTTTGGGGAAGGGATGTTTGAGGAACCATCGCTGGTGGATGTAATTACCAAACTGGAAGTGCCAACACCATATTAGGGAGAGTAAGCGTTGTGGCTACTTGGAAAGCTTCGATACCGGGTGGAGGGTAAAAGAAGGGAATTTGAGTGAGGGGTTGGGGGATGATTTCCCAAATGGGACTATGCCCTTGAGGGGATGTGGATTCGTGGACTGTTGGGGTCGACGAGGGCACAGGAGGCTCCGGCGAGAGTGGTTCTGCGACTATTGGGACGTTAGGAATGACTGAAGCCTCCTGAGGAGGAAGAGCATCCTCCATTTCAGTGCTTTTAGAGGAAACTACACACACTTGTGCTGAAAAAGATGGGTTTAAGAATGGTGGTGTTCCCTGACAAGTGCCCATCATGGATGGGTCTTGGAATAATCGAGGGCCCTTGTTGGAAAATGGCAAATCGGTTGGGCTAACGTGAACAAGGGGGATGATGTTACCGATGTTGGCAGAATGGTTAGGCTCGTAATGTGTAAGTTGGTCGATGGTGACAATCTTCCCATTATGGGGGAACATCATCGTACGAAACACAGAAGAGGCGATCGCCTTCATAGCGTACATGTAGTTGCGTTCGAACAGGATATTGTAATCAAGCTGGGCATTGATAACTTCAATGTCAATGAGGATGGTTTTGCCCCCAAGTTCTATGGGGACATTTTGACAAATCCCTGTGGGAGATGTTGGTCGACCATTGTAAGCTCGAAGGGTGTTGGTAGAGGGTACTAGCTCAGGGGAGCCAATTTTCTGCCATATGTCTTTAGACATGATGCAGGTGGATGCACCTTCATCGATGATACACCGATGAACTGTGGTGTTCCAAATATTAACGGGTATCTGGAAAGCTACTTGGGGGGGAAGACGTGGTTCTTCGTTATTTGAATTAAATGTGATCAGTTGGGTGTCCGCTATGTCGATTGCCCCCGAGGCAGAAAGCAAGGATTTTCTCTGTGATGGGCAGGTTTGGAGGACCTCCAACATAGATATGGCTACGGGAGACTGGGCTAAGTCATCAACCAGACTATAATTATGAGCAGCCTTAGTATGAGGGTTATGTACATTCTGTCGTGGTATGTGAGGAATGGGTTCCGCGTTAGGATGTGGAATCATCAATGGTTGGCCTATGGGAGCTGGCCATGTTTCTGAGGTGGTTGAGGTATAGTCGAGAGGCATACTATATTGACAACTGCGAGTTTGCAGAAGGATTTCTTCATTGGTGAGGAAAATATTGCGATCAATCGAATCTCTGGGTTGAGTGGTACCCGGGGTTGTATATTGCCCTATTTGTGGTGGGGGATGCTGCATGTCCTGTTGGGTGTTTATGACACCTTGATGTGGGATAGGATTTTGCAGCATGGCGGGAGGGGGTTGTTGCACATACTGTTGTGGTACCTGCTGAGGGACGGGTTGTGCAGGAGAAGGGGGAAGGCTCCCAGAGTCTTTAAACCTTTTGAAATCAGCGATCTGGGGGCAATGGTGAGTGTAATGACTGAACTCACCACAAAGAGGACAAGGGTGGATGGTTTTAATATTATTCCTCCCTTGGTGTTTGTTGTTGTTGCCCCCTTGGGGGTTTTGGTATCCTGGGTGTTGGTTGACCCAAGCCGGTTGATTTTGTTGGGGTTGATTCCCACCTTGACCTAGGTTGTTGGTGTTCCAGTTCCATCCTTGTTTGGCATTATTTGATGGATGGGTAGGGTTGGCTGTGTTCAACTGTTCAAAATTTTGGTATTGTTGAGCAGCAGAGGGTTGAACAAAATTTGCATGTGGATGTGGGGGAGCCATAGGTTGTGGAGGACTCGGAAAGGGAAAGTACGGGTTTTGTGGTGGTGCGGCTCCATAAGGTACGTAGGAAGGCGTGGTGCTTTCACTAGTACTATAAGGTGATGTGGAGGGGGGACCACTGGTGTTAGGAGGGGGTTGATGTATGGTAGGTACCAGTGGTGGTCCACTAATGGGTGGAGGTGAAACAACATGGTATGGCTGTTGGTAAGGGGGTGGGGGGTAATAAGAAGTGCCCCCATATGTTGGTGGGTACTGAGGCGTTCCATACATCGGTGATGGTTGGGGTTGTGGACTATGGTGTGTGGTGGTACCTATTAGTTCGTCTGCTGAGTGAGACATCCTGGGTTTGTCCTGGCCAAATGGCACAAGTTTTGGCAGATCAGGAAGTACAGTGTATAAGTATCCTGACTATGCATAGATGAGGTCATATTGTTGAGCCTTGCTGATGGCTTCCTCTTCAGATTGCGGGAAGGTAGAAGCTACATCCTTACCAAGGAGAGCGACAAGTGATCTAAGAAACCAGTCAAGGCATTGTTGTTTGGTGGTCTCTGCTTTACACAAACTACGTCGCCTACGCCACTCATGAATGTGGTCAGCAATGTGGGTGGCTGAGGTCTATTTGAAGTTGGACAGTAGTTCAAGACCGTTGTCATGGAAGATAGGTAATTGGAAGAAAGTTAAAAAGGCTTTGGCCAAGGATTCAAAAGTCGTGTGGGACCCAGATTTTTCTTCGACATACCATTTGGCTGATGGGCCAGTGAGTGTGCGTTGAAAAAGACGCAGTCTGACGGAATCCTCCATGATGCTATTGGAAGAGCACCATAGATGAAAGGTCATGACATGATTGGAGGGGTCATCCCCTTCCTTCCCTTCAAACTTTGGTATGTCTGAAGGAAGTTTGGTTGGCATTGCAGGCCATGTGGCGTCATGCAATATAGGATCATTGGTGAGCTTGGTGAGATCCGGAATGTTGAGAGAGGCCAAGTATGGCATCTGTAATGGGGTA
>ML790100.1:0-24924 GCA_009831015.1 Picea engelmannii | reverse complement strand
CCATAGCGAGGATAAAAACAATATGACCAAATCCATTATAACAAAACCAATAACTTATATGCCCAAAGGTTTAACAATGAAATATATCCAAATGCGCAATCAAAGTAAGATAATGATCAAGAACATAAGTTTGATAAAACCTTTCGCAGTCATATGATAAACCAATGATCAAGTGTCTTTCAGCAAATCAACCAAAGACGACGACAGTCTAATCAACGAAAGAGGTGTTTTCACACTTGCAGTTGTGAAAACTGAGTCGAAATTGAATTGTAATGGTTGCAAAAATGAGACGAATGTCCATTAGCATAATGCAACAATGATTTGTCCTAATACGACAAGGGGTGTAGGCATCTTTTTGAGAGCAATCAAAAAAATTGGGTTGGCTGCCAACATTACGGTATGAGCATGCAGAGGAATGGTGAATATTGCATGCACAAGATGCACAGAAGCTATATATACACGGTACAAACAAGAGAAGGGTTGTTGTTGTTGTTGGAGTTTGTTGTGGTTGTTGTTGGTGAAGGTGATTCATGTGTGAAGAAGGAGGAGAGTGCAGCAGCTGAATTGCACAGAAGAGGAACTGTGTAGTGAATGGAGATGGCGCACTGAGCATAAAAAGTAGAATAACATATAGCTCAAGTAATGTGTGCAGAAAGGTGATGAGGCAAACAAAGCAACGAAATGTAGCAGAACAGTGATGAGTCTGGTAAGCCATTGTTGAACATCATATCACTGTAATAAGTTTCAGTAGAAAATATTTATATTTCAGGGTGGAAGGGAGGTGCTAGGGATGATTGTTGTCCTCATAGGTTCAAGTGGGTGCTTGAACACAGGGAGTTGTAGCTTCCATCTAGTTGTAGCCAGAGAAACTAGGGTGGCAGGGTGGTGCAAGGGAGAACTCTTGTTCTCTATTATACAAGTTGGTTCCTGTATGATTGGAAGTTGATGCTTCCATCCAGTTGGTGCTGGAAACACTCAGGGAGTTGGTGCTTCCTTCTAGTTGGTGCTAGAGAAACCTGGGAGTTGGTGCTTCCTTCTAGTTGGTGCTAGAGAAACCAGGGAGTTGGTGCTTCCTTCTAGTGGGTGCTATAGAAAATAGAGAGTCGGTTCTCTCAGTAAGTTGTAGCTTGCAAAATAGAGGTTGTAGCCTCATTATGTGTTAGTGCTCATTTGTATGATAATGTAAAGAATGTAACTATTACTTATCATATAAAGAAAAAGAGGTTTTTACCCTCTATGGGTTTCCTCAGGAAATATCTGTCTCTGTGTATCACATGTGTGTGACTGATGCTGAATGTGCCTTTGTTTATCTCTCTGCATTATTTTGATCATCATTGAGTTCCTTGTAAATATTTTAAAAGAATCATTATTGTTTAAGCATGGTAACAACTGATTCACCCCCCCTCTCAGTTGTCCAACAAAGAGCAGTCGAAGAAAGAGGAGGGCTATCTAACCTCCAAAAGAGACAACAGAGTCATCCTCTGCCAAATGAAAGAGAGCCAAAAGGAAATTAAATTTTGGTGAAGAAGGTGAGCAGACGAAGGATCTTGCTGAAGGAGATAACCCTTTGGACTTACCATACGATGACTCAGATCCAAAGCAAGAGTCAACAGAGACACAGGGTGAAGAACAGGCTGAGAAAGTTGCAGAATATTATCCCAACTTGCCCTCACCAACTCCTCCAGGTGAACACAGTCAACCATTAGCAGAAGCTTCTTCAAGCAAACCTAAAGCATCCAAGACTCAGAAAATCAATAAACTTTTGAAACAGATCTGTGAGATGGAAGTTTTAGAAAGAGACATTAAAAAGACAAATGCAGAGTTGACTGAAAGAAATGCAAAACTTTATAACATTAACCAAAATGTCAAGGAAAAGCATGATAAAATCAAGGATAGGAACAAGGTGCTTATAAAAGAGAATATAAAGTTGTACAGGCAGCTTAGACTTATGAGGCTAAAGATAAAAGAATCCCAACCTCCATCTCAGGATCATACAGGCTTGGAAACCCTAGCCAGGTTAGCTACAACAATGGTGGATATACCACAGTCTTCAACACAACAAATTGAAGTTTCAAGCCCTGTACAAGGAGCAACATCATCAAAGAAGCCTTGAACACTCATCGAAGAAGCAAGGTATTTCAATTTTTTCAATTTTGAAATTTTGGTGAAAGAAGAGCTTTCAGTGGTTTAGGCGAATAGGATGAGTGTTCATTAACCACCAAAAGCAGAGATTTTTGGTGGTTAATACACCCAGAATTCCTCTGTGTTAACCACCGAAACCTGTCATTAGACAGAAAAGGTGAAATTTTTCACAGATCGAGGTTTTACTAATATGAATCATTTGAAAACACTTGTAATGGATAGATGTTGAATTATAGAGTCAGATTCAAGATCCATTTTTTGTGTTTAAGGATTAGAAAAGGTATCCAAGTTGGTTTTGGTACCTATTTTGGTGGCAACAAATTAAGGTTTTTGCTCAACTTGGCAAATTCGAATTCTATCTCTTGAAAGAGTCATCAAACAACCTTGGAAGGCTTATCTGCACTGCACAGGGATTCTACATCATCTAAAGACCATGAAATGTGGATTTGACCTCATTTTGAGGATCATTCCTTATCTTTTGTAAATCAGTTTTGACTTTCTATCTTTAGCATATATGATCCATTTTTTTAGGATCTGAAAATTGTATTGTAGAGCTATAAAGCTGAAGATATGAGAGGAACTAAGGGGTTCAATCCTGGATACATTTTGGCTCATTTACTTAGACTCTTATCTTGATATGAATCACAGTCTTCTTTTGCTATCAATGTCAAATTTGTTCATGTGTTGCATTACTTTGTACTTTGATTCAATTTAGCTCAGCTTTTAAGAACTGTCATCTTCTTATTTAGCTCATGAATTTGAATTAAAGGATCCCTTACTATCTTGTATGACCCTGCATGTTAATGTACTTGGTTATCTAGATTAGTGTTCTTCATACCCTATTTCAATTACTCTGTCTGATCATTGATTTCTAAAAGCACTGTCTTATTCGAATTCATGATAAGTTGTTTTTCTCATTAGCTATTGAGTTATCCCATTGTTCCAAGCATACCAAATTTACCATATTCTTGAGTTACCAAGCATCTTTAGCCTACAACCCCAAAGAGTTTCTTGGAGTGATAACAAATTGGCGTTGTTTCCACAGAGAGGATATCGAAGCTCATCTTCCCTGGGAGACGACATAGATCTGATCTTTGATGATAGACAAAGGTTGGACACTACATTGGTTGTAATCATCTATCTGGTGAATCCATGAAGGATGGATTCAATGGCGACTCCACGATATTCAAATGTCAAAATCATTTGTTTCTCTTGTGGCTCGGAGCTTTGCACCTCTTGACTTCTCTTCAGTTCCTGGTTTCCCACATCTAGTACCTGATATGTCGGAATGGGGAGATTTTTTTCCTAGCTTCAAAGAGAGCAAAGAAGACAATCATGTAGAACACCTCATCAAGTTTTATGAGTGCATGGATTTATTAGATCTGCAGCATGAAGATGTTCGTATGAAGATGTTCATGTTTTCATTGTATGGTGATGCACGTCAGTGATATTTTTCTTTACCTCCTTCCAGCATTTCATCATTGAAGGATTTTCACAAAGCACTCACTGAGCACTGCAAAAGGTATTTTTTAGATGATTTTGCATTTGATAATTTCTGTGATGAATATGAATTACATTGTAAGCTTGAAGATGTAAATCTAGAAAGAGCTCCCCCTCATAATATGCCACAGCCCTTTAATGATCTTTCAGATGTTGTGTTTTCCAATCAACATGAACTACAAATGGATAATAAAGAAATTGAATTCTCTCTTACCATCCTCAAGTCTGATTGTTTTGAATTCGAAGAACTGGTTTCTTTAGCTACACAAAGAGATGATCATAAATGTATACATGATGTGGTTAATGATATCTTTGAAGAGTATGTTGCAACAGGGGACATCTATCATTGTAATCAAAATATTGGTGATCTTCGGATGGATAACCATAGCATTGATTCTTTTGACATTTTATCAAATGCATCTACTGATTTACTTTGTCATGAAGATGAGATTGTCCCCTTTGAAAACCCCCAAGGTGACTATCGGATTGATACATTAGCGGGTTACAGTCTTAGATATGCAACAGATTCTAAGGGCAACCCTCTATTTTCAGATTTGCAGTTCAAGAGAAATGGTAGTGACTATGAAGAACAAGATTTTCAGAAAACATCTAATCTTCAAGAAAGACATAAAAAGGATTATATCTCTCCTTATGTATCTTACATGTCAATGTCAGATGAGAAGGATGAATATGATGAGGTAAGAGATGATATTTCTTCAAATCTATTTCAAGATTCTATTGCTGACGACTCTATGCTTGAATCTTCATCTCTATCATTAGAAATTGTTCTTGATGTTCCAATATTTGATAAATATGGTGATGAGGAAGAAGACTTTAAGTATTGGGAAGGATTGTTGACTACTAAAATTCCATCTAGTCCTACTTTTCAGCAAAGAGATGATCAGAGATGTTGTCATAAAAATCAGATTGCCTCCTTTGAAAACTCTAAATATGTTGAACAGACTGACATATCAGTAGAAGACAGTTTCAAACCTGCAATAGATCGTAAGGAATCTTTCAGTTTTTTTATTGCAGCACACACAAAGAAGAGGATGATGAGGGCAGCTTAGAGTTTCCAGATTTGTAAAGACTGTCTAATTGTCAGCTAGAACATCAGGAAAATTGCAGCATATATGAAAAGGAAGATGACGAGCAGAAAGGTTCAAGTCAGAAATTGAGTTTGTATTTTTCTCCAACAGAGATCAAACAGTCTACATTCAACATTGAGTTTTGTGAAGGAAAAGAAGAGCAACATTACAGTCAGTTGGATCAACAACTCAAAGAGGTATATCATTGTGACTTTAATGACCCTTTTGCCAACTATTTGGAATCTTTGAACAATATATGTGTTAAATTATTTTTATCACTTGGAAATTGGCTTGGTCGTCTGTTCAAACCTCTTTGTTGTTGGCTATCCCTTCCATTGTTGTTCGGGTCAAGATCTAGCATGATGTTAGTAAATGAGTTCCTTACATGGCTTCATTGGAAACATGAATTCACCTGATAAGAGGCAGTATGGTTGTTTAGTGTAGGAGTAGGTAGAAGAATAATCTCGTCATATGACCAACTAGATCACTTTTAGTTGTTGAGTTCATGAATAAGCAGACAGGCTACATACAAGCTACAGGTAGGCTTGCAGAGGAACAATTGCTCAAGCCAGATGACTCCATAGCCCAATGGATTGACACAATACAAATTGTAAATGATTGGTGGCAGAATTCTTAAGTTAATGGATAGGCACAAGTCTACTTGTTCTTGGAACCTCACTGGGAAGATTCCATCCTCGAGTAGGAGCCAGTTGTTATCTCCTAAACTAGCACAATCAAAATTGTCATTTTTAGGTGATAGAGAGAACTCCAAAAAAAATTATTTCTAAATTTGTATAGGCTTGTTAGAGAGCCTATTGTTTGTAAATAATCTTTGAACAAACATTGGATTTGATTTTCTTAAGAAAAAGGGATAATTTCAGGTTTCGGTGGTTTAGGCGAACCTGTGAAGCGTTCATTAACCACCAAAAGCCTTGGTTTTCGGTGTTTAAAAAGGGAAACACAAAGCCCAGTTAACTACCGAAAATGTTTCAAGGTGGAAAAAAGAAAGCCTGTGATTTCGCACGATCTAGCTATCAGTTGGCGCAATCATGAAGTGATAACTGCCGAAAATTGATGAAATTGGTGAGGTAAGGTGGTATCATTACATCTGATCCAGGTTTTGATGCTCTTTAGTCCTTTCAAACTACCACTTGTCATTTCAAATGAAAGCTCGGAATAACACATAAATTTATGAGTTGATCTTCGGCTAACTGTCTTGATGATTCATATAGCCTTTCATAACCTCAAGTCCTGAGAAGATACGCTCAAAATGACTATTCATTTAATTATGATTTCAAATCCATCGATTTAGCAATCAAGTCTGAAGTTTTGTTTATTATATGGAATCCCGTGATTTCAGTAACAAACCCAAGTCTGCAGTCAATTTCCATTTTGTCATATGAAGGTCGAGTTCTTTATCACTGATCACTATTCCATCTGTCGTTCAAATTATTGAAAATAGCCCGAGTCTTCAGGTAGTTCAGATTCTCTCAAGCCCGAGTCCAATTATCTCTGTTGCATTATGTTTGAGTTCTCAGCTATAATCAAGCCTGCGTTTTTGGTTATAATCAGTTAAAAGATTTGGTTTATCTCAATCAAATCCATGTCACCCATGTTTTGTGCCTCACAATTCAACATATATCCTCTATGTCCTCCGAAATTTAAGTGTATTTTCTCCCCTAACTCGCAGGTTTTTCTAAATTTCAGGAACAAGCCAACTAATTCAATCAAATGCTGAAAGCAGGACCAACTCTCAGGTCTGAACTAGATGGGACTTGGTATTTGGAGGCACACCCTGAAGTGGCCGAATTCTTCAAACTAGTTGATGTTTTCTCATATTGTGAGAAGCTAGAAGACTTCCATCAACAACGTTCAGAGGCTTTTGCCCTATCATATGATGGAAGGAGGGTTGTTATAGGTAAGGATGAATTTGTGGTAGATAAGGCAACCATCACAGATATCACTGGACTCCCTAGAATAGGTGATTGTTGGTTTAAGACAACTGTGTCAGCAAACATTGAATTTAGATCATATTCGCAGCCTCAACATAAGACCCCCATTTGGAAGAAATACATACCAATTTCATTCCTTGAGCCAAAATGGCAGGCTCTATTGAAGGCCATTTTTGCATATATTACCTGTGAAGGTAGGTACAATAGGGTAATGTTCTATCAGTTCAAATTATTGAACCACTTCACAGGCAAGTCACCCATTAACCTACCTTTCTACCTTCACAAAGCACTCATAAAGATGGCCATACAAGTCAAGGTGAAGCCTACAAAAGTGGCCAACAGGTTGTCATACCAAGGGTTAATCACACTCATAATTAAATAATCCTTGAAGAAGAAAGAGGTTGACTGGAATCATTTCCTATTCTGGAATGAGTTCCAAACTAATCTTCAACAGGATAACAAGGGAAAGAAGTCTGCTACAAAGAATTCCCTTACCCCTAAGAGTAGTCGAAGAAAGAGGAGGGCTATCTCACCTCCAAAAGAGCCAACAGAGTCATCCTCTACCAAATGAAAGAGAGCCAAAAGGAAATTAAATTTTGGCGAAGAAGGTGAGCAGACAGAGGATCTTACTGAAGGAGATAACCCTATGAACTTACCATACAATGACTTAGAACCAAATAAAGAGTCAGCAGAGACATAGGGTGATGAACAGGTTGAGAAAGTTGTAGAATATTATCCCAACTTGCCCTCACCAACTCCTCCAGGTGAACACTGTCAACCATTAGCAGAAGATTCTTCAAGCAAACCTAAAGCATCCAAGACTCAAAAAATCAATAAAATTCTGAAACAGATCTATGAGATGGAATTTTTAGAAAGAGTCATTAAAAAGACAAATGCAGAGTTGACTAAAAGAAATGCAGAACTTTATAAAATTAACCAAAATGTCAAGGAAAAGCATGATAAAATCAAGGACAGGAACAGGGTGCTGATAAAAGAGAATATGAAGCTGTACAGGCAGCTTATACTTATGAGGCTCAAGATAAAAGAATCCCAACCTCCAGCTCAGGATCATACAGGTTTGGAAACCCTAGCCGAGTTGAATTGAGGTTTTACTAATCCGAATCATTTGAAAACACTTGTAATGGATAAATGTTGAATTATAGAGTCAGATTCAAGATCCCTTTTTGGTGTATAAGGATTAGAAAAGGTATCCAAGTTGGCTTTGGTACCTATTTTGGTGGCAACAAATTAGGGTTTTTGCACAACTCGGCAAATTTGAATTCTATCTCTTGAAAGAGTCATCAAACAACCTTGGAAGGCTTATCTGCACTGCATAGGGATTCTACATCATCTGAAGACCATGAAATGTGGAATTGACCTCATTTTGAGGATCATTCCTTATCTTTTGTAAATCAGTTTTGATTTTATATCTTTAGCATATCTGATCCATTTTTTTAGGATCTAAAAACTGTATTGTAGAGCTATAAAGATGAATATATGAGAGGAACTAAGGAGTTCAATCCTGGATACATTTTGTCTCATGTACTTAGACTCTTATCTTGATATGAATCACAATCTTCTTTTGCTATCAATGTCAGATTTGTTCATGTGTTGCATTACTCTGTAATTTGATTCAGTTTAGCTCAGCTTTTAAGAACTGTCATCTTCTTATTTAGCTCATGAATTTGAATTAAAGGATCCCTTACTATCTTGTATGACCCTGCATGTTAATGTACTTGGTTATCTAGATTAGTGTTCTTCATACTCTATTTCAATTACTGTGTCTGATCATTGATTTCTAAAAGCATTGTCTTATTCGAATTCATGATAAGTTGTTTTTCTCATTAGCTATTGAGTTATCCCATTGTTCCAAGAATACCAAATTTACCATATTCTTGAGTTACCAAGCACCTTTAGCCTACAACCCCAAAGAGTTTCTTGGAGTGATAACAGAACCCAACAAGGTACTATTGCACTTTGTGAGCAGACTATTAGAAACATATAATGAATAGAGTATAATGATATATATCATGCTTAAGATGATATGGTATCACATGGATAAGACTCAAGTTTCATTTCCCTTTTATTTTGTGTCATGCACCAAAGTATCAACATTTTCATAAATGGAGGCCACGGGAGGAAAATAGTTATTAGAAAATGATTGAAATAAATATAGGGTATTATCCAAGTTATGAAGATGGTCATCCCTCTTCAATATGAGAAATCTTCATCAGAAACATGCACATATTGAATCTGATTCAGATTGAGTGTTAAGGTTTCATGTGGATGCACAACAAGATCAGTTGGGGGGAGATTATGAGACCCTATTTTGACATTCTTTTTACCATGTTTTTTCATTTTTATTTACATCCTTTTTCCATGAATATTGATAATTTCCTTACCAAATATGGTATATTGTCCCAAAGGTACTCTTTCATTTCTTGGCATTTCATTGAGCTATGTTAATGCATTAGGAATATTTTTGTATACTTCGTATCTAGCTTGTAGATTAAATACTAATACAAATCATTTTATAGGTTACGTATGTTTCAAATACGAGTTTCAAATGACCATTTTCCATTGTTGCGAAACCATTGCTATGGATATACAAATTTACAGCCACTACATTTCATGTTTCCATTACTGTGGAACCATTGCTATGGATCCATGAGTTCTAGGCATTATGTCCCTTGCTACCATGTGTTCATTGTTGTGGATCTGAGCGACACCTTTGCTACAGAACCATGAACTCATCTCATTTTTGAAAATCATATGGATTTTGTGATAGAATGTATTAAATACATGATTCCATTTTGAAGTAAATGACAACATCAAATTGGTTATCAATTTTTTTTTCTAGATAAAGATGCCACCTAATCTGTAGGCCCGATTCTAGAAAATTAATTTTCATTTTTTTTGTAGTTATTCATAACTTTGTTTCATATTGGTTTGAGAATATTTGATTCTCAAGCATACTATAGTTAATAATGTTAATGAATTTGTTAAACTGGATCCCTATAAAGGAAACATCTACCTTTGTGTGAAGGGAAATGAGACTTATATCTTTCTGTAGATATTTTTTCATAATATAGTAACTTGCTTAGTCTTTTTTTCCAATCTCTATATGCATGAACTTAGTGAAATTATTTCTAAACGATGATTTAATACTTATTTGTTGAAGTTATTACAACAACTTGCTCTGTAGAGGAAGGGCCCACTCTGAGGGGACAAGTGTTGTGTTATATGTTGTTTTGTAATTAGTTTGCAGTATTGTTCACAATTTATTATTTTACCATTCTGAAATGATCTCTACAGACTAATTGATCGAATGTAGATATTTTCTACTAAATTTTTTTATGGTGTGTGGCCGCAAAACATTTAATATACTTGTGTACTATTGAATTTCAAGCTATAGTTTATAATTTCTTTTTTGTTTTTTATAGTAATGTTTTCTATATGCTCTATTTTCTGAAAGTAGAATTGGATTTCTAGTTAGATTAGGAATAGCATGTTAGTGTTCATATTTTAAATAAATTTCTTGAGAACTGCATATACTTTGTACAACACCTTGTAAGCATGCAAGCCTTGGGTTGACAATTAAATTCACTTGTAAGATAGATGCCTTGTTCATAATTAATAAGGTATTTAGTAAGCTTGTCAAATACCCCATCTACATAGGGGGACAAAAAAAAATTGAGTCCTATTCTCACTCATTGCAGCTTTGTTGTGGATTAGGGTTCATCAAAGGTGGACTTGACATTGTTTCTTTGGTTGGATGTAAGGAGGTTTATATTACATCTCATGATCCTAAGAAGAACTATAAGGTGTTAAAGAGGAAAGAATATAGGGTTAGATAAGTTGTATGTAAGGTAGCTAGAGAGGTAGTGGGGGGGCCTAGAGGGATCATAGTGATAATAGTGGAGGCCATTCAATGTAAGGTGGAATAGTTTCACTATATTATTAAATAAGGCCCACTATGGCAGTTAGATATAATAAATGGGTAGTTAGATATAATAAATGTAAGAAGACTTCTTAGAAGGTTCTATTTCTAGAAGATTCCTCCTCTAAATGTTCTTAGGTGATGGTAGCACTATATAAAGGGGTTCAAGCAATGTAAGAGGATATGAAGAGAATTATTGTATTTGGAGTGTTATCTCAATAGGAGGATTCCCCCTCGAAGAGGCAAGTGAACAGGAGAGGATCCCTTCCACAATAGGATCCATTGTATGGCGTTTCCCTACCTCAAGGGTTTGGTAATAATAAAGTGTGGTTTCTTCCATCTTGCTCTGTAGATCTATTGTGTATTCGTTATTTGTGGTGATTATATTTGTATATCTATTCAGGTACTTAACAAGTGGTATCATATCACTTTCCTTGGTAGACATTGTAGGAAAATATTTTTTATCTTTTCAGATTTATTTTTTCGGAGAAGAAAAAAGAGGGTCGCGACATTCCAAACATTTTCGGTATATTTCTGTATAAAATTTGTAGAAAACGGTTGTATATCTGAGTTCCTCTCAGAAAAAAAAACCCAAGTTGAAAAAACAAATCGTCCGAAACGGAGTCCGGGAAGTCAAGATATTGAAGTTTTAAAATCTACAATTTTCAGGGTTTTTTCCGCGGACGGTGGGGCGATTTGTTTTTATTTCTATAGCATTTTGAGGCCAAATTTACCCAAACACATTACATATTTGAGTTCCTCTCACAATTTCACCCAATTTTGAAAAACAAATCAGCCGAAACAAAGTCCGGGAAGTGAATTTATGAGCATTTTAAATTTAGCTATTTTTCAGGGTTTTTTCGGAAAACACCGTGATTTTCTGTAGTAATTTATTGTTCTATTTTTTGGATTTTTTTGTGACGACGATGGGATTGCAGAGTTCATAAATTTTCATAGGGTGCTCATATGGCTATTTCTTCTCAAACTCTCAAATAAATTATACATATTACTGAAGAACTCAAGGCCCAATTGTTTGACACATTGAATGATAGATTGTATGGCTTTGTAGATGGTCTCAATGATAGTTTTCGTAGTATTCAAGATTCATTGGATAACATGCAAGAGATATTTCTTATGGAGGACCTCAAGGATGAATATAATCAGGAAATATATGCTTGGTATGATTTTGAGGCCGATTGCGATGATTGGTATATGGATAGTTGTAATTTATGGAATGGCAACCACTTCCATATTTTATTTGATGACTCTACTCCACCTTCTGTAGAGAACATCTATGTCCCACATTAGGATCTAGTTACCAGCGTTCAGCCTGCATATTCTACAATGGTATTATTCCTTCCAGATTCATTTTTGATAATCTCCCACTATATGGATGGATATTCTTATTTGTATCCACATGATAGGTGTCAGTATTGGGAACATCATTTTCAGTTGGTTATTGGGTGTTGATATCTTCCATGTGGGGTTCACATAATCAATTAGACATGGGACCCTGGTTTACAATGGTGGTTGGACTACTTCAGCATGGTGGCTTCCATTTCTCAATGGGACCCTGGTTCTCTAGTCTACTTCAACACTATGGTCCACAGTTATCCATGGGACCCTGGTTCTCTAGTCTACTTCAACACTATGGTCCACATTTATCCATGGGACCCTAGTATATGGTTGTATATCAAGCGTTGAGGACAATTCTTTCATAAGGGGGATGGAATGTAAGGTAGATAGAGAGGTAGTGGGAGGGCCTAGAGGGCCCAGAGGGCCCATAATGATAATAGTGGAGGTCATTCAATGTAAGGTGGACTAGATCCACTATATTATTAAATAAGGCCTAATATGGTAGTTATATATAATAAATGGGTAGTTAGATCTAATAAATGTAATATGACTATTACACCTCAAAATTACTCACTTTGATAGTGTCGTGAGTGTCGTCATTACGAGTGTTGTAAGTGTCACATCTTATCCACAAGTGTCGCATATTGACTGTAAGTGTTGAAAGTGTCAAAAACATCTTGCATATGTTGTGCCTCTAACGACATCATAAAGACACTTAAGACACCTCAAAGGGTGGTTTGGAAGAAGAGAAATCACTTGACAGGAAGTACAAGTCTTCTGCCATTGGAAAAACCACTAAAAAATGAATTTTGGAGAGGATCGCTTCCATACCCACTGTCAGGGAGTGTTGGCACTCCTTGAGCCTCTTTGGAGGAGTGATTGAGTGCCCTATGCACCCTTTTGATGGGAGTGCTACCCTTTTTTTGGCAAATTATGTGTTTGTTGAGGCAAATAAGGGAAGAATCCCTCAATTTCTGAAGGCAGTTGGATTCAAATAGATGGTCAAGGAATGATCTTAGGGGAGAACCTCAACTGAAGGAGAGGAATCTTCAAATCATCCCAAATATCTATCAAGTGTTTGGACCTCTCCAAGGTTATATAAGTAGGCCTTCTCATCATGACAGGTACAAGGAAGATTGAGAATTATACCTAACTTATGATGTCATAAGAAGGTATTGACAATGACAATTGAGAATTAAATCAAACTTATGATCTCATGAGTGAGATGTCATCAAAGAAATCAATGGATATTGATTGAGAAAAGGGGTTGGACAAGGAGAACTGGAAGAAGCTATTGCACCTTCATTCAAAGGCTTGTAAGTACTTTTACTTGTTCTCATTAATATAATCAATGCTTGGCCTATTTCTTTCAAACTTGTGCTTTTTCCATATGAGTTTGTCTGTAGTAGATGGATCTATGATTGATCTAATATTAGTAGAGTAGAAATTATTTTTTACCTTTGTTGTTTTGCAGGACCTATCAGGGAGCTCAAGATCAAAGCTCAGCCAGGACTTTATGGGACAAACGTCGCTAATAAGGTACATATCTTTCTCCTTCTCTTTCATTCATTAGCTTGATAGGATCTAAAAGGAAGTCAATGTCCATGTTAAGTACTTTTATGTCTTGGTCTTAGGAGTCTAGAGACCAAGAGGGAATCCACTTGTCCACAGGGGGATTCACCTACAACAATGACTTCTTAGAAGGTTCTACTTCTAGAAGATTCCTCCTCTAGAATGTTCTTAGGTGATGGTAGCACTATATAAATGGGTTCAAGCAATGTAAGGGGATATGAAGAGAATTATTGTATTTGGAGCGATAACTCAATAGGAGGATGCCCCCTCGAAGAGTCAAGTGAATAGGAGAGGATCCCTTCCATAATAGGATCCATTGTATGATGTTGCCCTACCTCAAGGGTTTGGTAATAATAAAGTATGGTTTCTTCTATATTTCTTTTTGGATCTATTGTGTATTCAATATTTTTGGTGATTATATTTGTATATCTATTCAGGTACTTAACATTGTAGGGGATGATTTAAGGTTTAAAAATATTGTGTATCATGATAGAGAAAATATTATCAGTAAATTCTTGGGTAGGAAGCATTTGATAGATTCCTTGAATGAATGGTTACAAAAGCAAGACGTAGTAGTTATAGGCTATGGACCTATCTTCCATTTATTGACCATAGAATTGGTAGGGTTCATTTTCATAACTATGGAGGATGTAGTGAATATTTTAGGTGGAAATTGGTTTGATGGTTCATCCTATTTATCTTTAAATCCATGGAATCCCTAATTTGATCCCACAAGGGAGGTTGCATCATGTACCCCAAATGGGGTCAAAATACTAGGGTTTCTTTTAGAGTTTTGGACCTGATAAATCCATTATAGAAATTGGTAATCTATTGAACAATATTGTTATGGTGGATGAATCATATAATAAGAGTTCATTCGACTCGGTAGCTCGTACACTAGTGGAAATATATATAAGGGGTGGATTATATGAATCCATGGATTTTTTATTTAGTGATGTTGTGTACACTCAAACTTTGGATTACATAAATGTTCCATCTATTGTGCTCATTATCACAAATATAGACACATTGTTAGGGAATGTGAGCTCATTTTTGTGAGATAGATTTGGAAGAGAAAGGATGTGGTAAGGTTTCATAAATCCCATCAAGTGGAAACTCAAAGCACTAAAGTTATGGTCAAATGTTAGATCAATAAGAATAAGGTTAATGTGGGCTGATTTCCTTACAAAATCATGAAGGTCCATTGACACTTAAGAAGAATGAATTCATCATTCCCGCAATTGGGAATTCTATGACCTCCATTCATTAGGATATTAAATTTGAACATTCTACAATTATGATCAAGAGCCAAAAGGTTGTGGTTACGGATCCTATGGTAGTGATAAATGAAATGGAAAACCTTAGTGACCCCTCTCCTTTTATTGGAGGTGATATTATTGGTAAGTCATATATAGTAAACTCTTTAAACATTAATATGTATTCCCCCTTTACAAATGATACTTTTCTAACACTTGCTAAGAAGTATGTTGAGGATGGAAGATAAGAAGGTATACAAGCATACATTTTCTATTATGACCTTGATCTGGATTATTTTCGGCAAGAAATGAGAGCGGAGATATAACACATAAATATAAAGAGATATGAAAAGAGTCACAATAATATAACATAGATATATCATAAATATAACAAGAGGCAAATATATACAGTAATACACAATTTCTATTAATGAGCGAAATGCACAAAACTATAGAAATACAGAGTGAAAGACTCGCTAGAATGGTGGCAGCTTATCTCTGAGAAGAGATGTGACAGCTACTCGCATTAACAAGAATATGATTGTTACAATGAGGCTCCAAGGCCTTTTTTAACATAAAGAAAATCCAAAACCCTAACCTCGAAAGATGAAAAGCCAACAGTTTTGTGGAACCCGTTTTGGGTAGAAAGAAAACAAAAGAAATAAAACAAGGGTGACATCATCTGATTATAACAATTCTTAGAGTAGGATCACCCATTAACCATGGTACTAAATTAAGATCCTATAAATGAATATATGTGGTTTGGTAAGTCAAAATAAAAAAAATTGGCACTCATATGTCTTGTATATGTAGAGAATCTTGAAATTTTATTTCTATAGGAGACAATGGGGAGATGTGATATATTAGTTGGTTAATTGAGAAACTATTTAGTGGGTTGGTATTTTTTAGATTTGGACTCCACTAGGTTATCTGGGGGTATTATATCAAGTTGGACACAAAACATGGAACTAATCAACTCTTATGCTAAAATTCTAGGTCTATGCACAGTTTTATTCAGTAAAATTTTGGGCTTTCCTATAACTCTATTGAATGTGTATGGGACTTACAAGGACAAACAACCATTCTGGGAGAGGATTTTTTCACTACAATGTTTTCAATATGATAATATTATCATGGGGTAAGGTATGAATTACACTATGAAAAAGAGATAAATATGGGGTCCAACAACCAGGACTAACAAACTTGTAGATTATTTCAAATAATGAATTGAGATAGTTGGTTTAATCAATGTTAAACCTATATATGTGGGTATGACATGGAGGAATAATAGGGCAGACAATTCAAGTGTATCAAAGTTGATAGATAGATTTCAGGTATTGGATAATTTTCTACAAGGGGTGGATAGATATAGGTCACGGATTGACCCAAATAGATGTTCATATCACAACCCAATACTTCTGGAGCTTGAATATAGTAACCCTAAACTTGGAACTCCTTTTAAATTCAATCATGGCTATCTTGAGGAGTATGAATTCCATTATCTAGTAAAGGATGTGTAGAAAATCTACAACCCTAATCTTGGGGAATTTACAAACTAACAATTTGTAACCTCAGTTTGGATCACAAAAGACAAGGTGGATTTCTAGGTTGAGGAAAGTTATAGGAAAAGAGATACTCTACTTAAGGATATTAAAGTTGATATATTATATATGTTTGCTAGGAATGTGGAAGGAGTCTTTTATGAAAAAAAGGTATATAGATTAAAAAGTTTGGAAGAAAATAAAGTAAAGTTTCTAAAGGATAGGGAGATGGAATAGAGAATGAAGAGTAGGGCTACCTGGTTGGTTGTTGGTGATAAGAATACTAAATACTTCAAAAATTGGCAAATCATCAGAAGATTGTTAATATTATTTGGGAAACAATTAATGAGGAGGGTGTCCTAGTAAGAATTTTTTAAGGGTTGACCAAGATGGGTATAAATAATTTATTTTTATATTATATTTGTATTTATTTGTATTATTTATGTATTTATATTATTAATGTAGGATTAATTTAATAAGTGGACAAGATAAATAATTTTTCAATCAAAATTCTTCCTCGAATCTAATAAAAATCTCACTAGAAGATATAATTATGCTTGATTGATGGGAACTTTGACCATGGAACTTTGTCCCAGGGTTTTAGCCCATTTTAAGAAGACTTGGATTGTTGAAATTTTAAAAAAAAAGTGGATCAAAGCGGAAATTTACCTCGGTAGAAAAATGAATTGATAGGAAAGGTTGAGTTTGTTCACTTATTAACTCACTTCATTAACATATGTTATACACCTATTCCATGATCATATATATGCTAACCAAATCAATCAATCAAACTCCAAAAAATACCCTATATCAAGGGTTTGCATAGCTCAAATATATGTGCATACATTGCCAAAAAGAGGGACTAATATTCTTAGGTTGACCACTCTAAGAATATCACAAATGCATGTGTTTTTTTGTGTTTCCATAAGAAGCCCCGTTAAAGTTTCATATGATCAATACCTATGGAGGAGGTCACCATTTAACCAATTTTCCTCTATTGTATTGATTATCTCCCTCTTTCTTCCAGAAAAGATGTATTCTAATCCCCCCTTATGCAACTTTATGTCCATCCTCAGGGAATATCATCCTATCTAGAACCTCACATTGACTTTCGTCATGAATTTCCTCTCTAATGCTTCTTACTATTGTATTCCAAATGACTTTATTGCTTGTCATTTAATTTCTAAAGATCTTATAGTTTTTCTCTTTCCACATATTCTAGATTATGATCCGAAGTGTTATAGTCCATCATATGTAAGTATTTTATGATCAAGGGGTTAAGAATAAATTCTCATATAATATTGGATAATATTTGATATACCCCCTTCTTAATTTCATATCTTGTAAACCTTTTAGTTGCAATCTCCTCCTAGCAATCCTTAACTAAATCATCGATTTCTAGATCTATTATCATAGCTAATCCGTGTGGCCTATTCTCTCTTGGTCTTAGAGAGTGTTATATTCCTATTTCACCAAGAACACCCCTCCCCCATGTGAATCTACCTCAACATATATCTTATCGTTGCCTTATTATCCTCCTCCTTAGGCTTAGTTCATGTTAGATATCTTCTATGCATTATTTTTGGATTCTTGAGAGCCATTCGCTTAAGCTCTTTCATTTTTTCTATGTTGGAGTAGTTCTCCCAAGGATTTCCTCATACACCAACGATTGGTAAACAAAAGTCCATCCTACTCGTATGAATTCATCCTTTTCTTCTCTCAGGTTGTCTTCAATCTATAACATTGATTTTTGGTGTCAAGAATCCTCCAAAAGCCTAACACTTCTACCATCTCCAGTGTCCTAGAATCCCTACTATTGGAATAAGTTCATGTTTTTTCTAATGTTATTCCGAACATAAGATCATTGAATCATGCCTCCATCCGAATAAGGTATGGTATTTCAAAAATAAGATCCTTTAATCACAATATATTAAGTTGATTGCATGAATGACCATAAAATCCAAGAATGAAAACATTGTTTACAAATATATTGATAACAAAAAAATACATGTCTTCAATGTCTCTTAATAAGGCATGTATCCACTCCATGGTTTTGAATGTATCCATGTTATATGAGCGTCAATAATTCACATTCTATTGAATACAACAATAGTTGAATTTAATGCAACCCCTCCCTGGTACCTGAAAACAACGTTAATGTAATAAAATCAATATTTATATGTCGTTATATGGATGTATAAACATAGATAAAACAACACTTAGAATGTTGGTAAAACCATGTTTAATCAAGCATTATTCCAAAGTCCGAATCTAGTTCAATCTCCAAACATAAACTTAATGTCTCCAACTTATCCACAAACTTATTCTCTCCAACCTATCCACAATTATACGACATTTAGAATCATCAATAAAACAACACCAACAAAGATTTTTTAAGTTTTGATTAATTTCAAAACCAATAACCAAAAATGACAAAGAATTTTTCTCAAATTAACATTATAATAAACGCCATTTTAAGTAATTTATAGTATTATAAAAATTCTATATTCTTTGAAAGAACTTTCCTCAATCCGTCTAACCTTACAATTATCAACTCACAGAAAAACACAATTATTTGAAAGTGATTTCACTATATGAAATGATAAGGATAAAACGTTATGACAAAAATGGGTTACTAGAGCCATGCTTAGCAAATAAATATTGTTATCGAATTGATTTCAAACACTTTCAATGATTAGGAAAAGATATTTGCAAAGTATATAGTGGATCATTAAGTCATATGCCATCAAAATGATTAAAATATTTATATCTATATTATTAATAAATTTCAATATTATAGTTCACTATAAATGTCTTGATTTGATTTGTATTTTTATTTTTGTCTACAACAAACTCATTCATTCAAAGCAATTTGACCCATGGTAGTGATAATAAGTGGGGAGAACCATGAATATAATATTTATAAAAAACATGTATATTCGTTATCAAAGGTTTGGACTTCATGTTCTACATTAAACAGACATAAAATAAATGAATGCACATGGGATTTCCAGGCCATGAGATAATAAGTTTATTATCGAAACCCGGCCATGTTCAAAGTCCACATGATAACATGTTTTTTTTTTGTTTGCATACAAATATTCTCTTAATAAATGAATATCTAATATTACAAACATTAAAATAATTACATCAGTTATATAAAGGTAGCATCATGGAAGAGTATAAAATGGTTATGATCTCGTACTAAATGAGAATAATCCATCGCATTCCATAGTTTTAATTAAAATTGTAACCTAATAGTATCAATTTTTGTATTCATGAAATAAGTTAACCCGTGCAACGTATATTAATGCTAAACTAATGGAAATAAAGTCAAACTAGACATTTTGCTATTTATATATTCAAATCTGTCAAACTAGATCTTTAGTTAATGCATTGTTTAATTAAATAAAAAAAATAAAAATCATAAATCTCTTTGTATGGTGATATGGATCTAGTACTTAGAATTATATTTTAAACCAAGGAGGCAAATATCCATATTCATAATCAAAAGGACAAATGAGGCATATGTTCAAAGAAAGCTCGAGTATAAGTGCACAAAGAATTTTATGTTATAAGGGAGATAAGACTAGCATAGCCACAAGTCACTCGTGGTTGGTGAACGCTGAAATAATCGAGTCCTGGGCATTAAATAACCGCAGAACCCTGCGCATTAAATAACCAATGTGTTAAGAGCTCTAGGTAAGAAAATCTCGCCCAGTGAATAATAGTTGTAATAAAAATAGTGGTTGGTGAATTTGGGCTCTCTAGAAAATGAAACGTTAATCACTCACAGGTGGCAGTCAGCTAGCTATTATAGTAAATTTCAAATATGGTTAAGTAAAAGTAAAAAAATAAATATGTAAACGGATGTCTTTATAATAGTGAGGAAGTTAGTGGTTGAAATCACAACCATTGATTTATTGGGATGACTAAGAATATTCCAGCAATATTTAATCTTGTCCATACAAAACTGATTAAGCACTAAAAGCATATTAAATGTGCCCATTGTCAATAGGTGTACGTGTTTCGGCATAATTAGTATAAGCATAATAGAGTATGTGTGTGCATTTAAAACGAAGGGAGTATGAAAGGAAGAAAATGTTAGTTATTGAGTATGTGCGTGCAAAAATAATTTGGGCTACAATTTATGTTATGTAATGATGTACTATGTTATGTTATGTAATGATGTACTCTATTATATTATTAATCAGAATAAGTTACTCGTAAGATCATATTTCTATATGAATATTCGTGTGATTAATATTTAAAGTTACATATAGCCAATAATTTCTAGGTCATTGCATAGATATGTTGATACAATTAAGACACCACACCTATACTATTGAACTTATGCTTATACCAAGAGGGGGTGAATCAATATAAGATATGATTTACTTTAAATGAGCATTCATTAACTTTAAAACAATAAATGCATGTAAACTCCAATCACAATCACAGAATTTATCGTGGAAACCATCGTGGGAGAAAACCAAAAAAACTTATCTTTATAATGTTTGTAGGCACCAACCTATTATTACAAAACTTGTAGGAACCAACCTACTAGAGACACTGATATCCTCAGTTGAGCACCAACTCAAAAAGATATTGTGTAGGCACCAACCTACTAGAGACACCAATCTCCTCAACTGAGCACCAACTCAGTAAGATTTGTATAGGAACCAACCAAAGATATTCATAGATTGAGTACTTATGACTTCACCTACATGCTTCATACTTCATGTATTTCATAGCATCATCATACCCTTAACTTTCATGCTCCAATGCTTCTCTTTGCTTCATACCCAAGACATAGATTCAAGCCGTAGTTAGACTTAGACTTCATGCCCTAGCAAACCTCATAGCATCATTCTCATAATACAATCCCATGATGCAACATCACAACCTCAAAATAACACACGTTGTGACATCATAGACCTTAGTACTTCATAGTGCACCCTTAAAAATCCAATAAAATTCTCCTGCACACCTTTAGACCCCAAAAATATTCTCCAACTTCTCTTGCACACCTCATATCTCTTCTACACACCTCATACTTGATATTCTTGTTTGAATTCTCTTCAAATGCACACATCTATTCTGTATTTATAGTGTTTATGTGCTCACTTTTAGGGCCGACTTGTAAAGACTAGCTGAGCTGACCTAAACTTTCTAGTTGGGTTGTCTGATAGAAAAATTCATATCTCTTCATTCCTAAGGAGTTAAAGGGAGTGTCATATACCATTGGAAAGGTATGGGAATAATATTTCCAACCATATAACATATGCTCCCATTTGACTAGGTATTTAGAGTAAAAAATCCTTCAAAGATAGGATATCCAAACTGAGTATCAAAAATCCAAAAAACATTTACAACAATCTCCATCTTGCATTATTTATCTTGGACATCTATAGTCTCCCCCTATCTTTGACATCAATGACAACAATATTTCCAACAATCTCCCCATTTGTCATTGATGAAAACCCTTAATTAATTCTAATAATCCCTCTGTCTGCAACTTTCCTTGTGTTTGTAGTTCTTCCTCTATTTGCAACTTCTCCCCCTTTGAAATCAATGGAAAAGGGGTTCTCCCCCTAAGCATGTGCTTCCATTTACTAACGAGATGAGAAGGATATCACTCCCAGATTCTGTCTAAGATATTCAAATGTGTCCATAGAAAGGGGTTTGGTAAAAGTATCTACAACATGTTCTTTTGTGGTAATATATTCCATATTGAAACTTTGCTCGGCTACATGTTTTATTAGGAAGTGGTACTTGATTGGAATATGCTTCGTCTTTGAGTGCATAACAAGATTCTTTGAAATTTTGATTGCACTTGTGTTGTCATAGATGATTGATATTGAATGATCATAGTCTACCTTGATATCCTTCAGTGTCTTCTTCATCCAGAGAACTTGTGTGCAACATGTTGTTGTTGCAATATACTTGGATTTTGTTGTGGATAGAGATATTGAAGTTTGCTTCTTGATCAACCATGATACTAGACAGTTGCCTAGAAAAAATTATAGTCCACTGGTACTTTTCTTGTCATCGATACTTCCTACCCAATCTACATCTGTATATTTTGTTAGAGTGAAGTCCTTACTTATTGAATACCACAAGACAAAGTCTATTTTTCCCTTTAGATATTTGAATATTCTTTTTACTACTTGCACATGTGTATCCTTTGGTGTGGGTTGAAATAATGTAACCAATCCTACTGCTTGCATTATGTCCGACCTTGATGCTTTCAAATAAAGTAGGATGCAAATCATTGACCTGTACAATGTTTGATTGCTTCTGGAGATTCATCATCTTTGCTCAAATTACATCCTATGATCATAGGTGTACTAACATGTGTACAATATTCCATTCCAAATTTCTTCAACATTTCCTTGATACATTTGGTCTGAGAAATGAATATGCCTTCATTGGATTGAGAAATTTGCAAACCTAGAAAGAATGATAGTTCTCCAAGCATGGACATCTCAAATTATTTTTGTATTTATTCTGCAAACATTTGGCTCATTCTATCAACATTACTTCCAAAAATGATATCATCCACATAAACCACAATGATTAAAGATTGGTGTCTGCAACTCCTCTTTTGAAACCTTGTTATTGTAGGTATTTTTCAAGTCTTGAATACCAAGCTTTGGAAGATTGCTTTATTCCATATAGTTCTTTACTTAATATACACACATAAGCTTCATTGCCTGATAATCGAATTCCTTCTGGTTGTTCAATATATACTTCTTCTTCTAAATTCCCATTTAGAAATGCTAACTTGACATCCATTTGATAGACTTTGAAGTTATTGAAACATGAAAATGCCAAAAACATTATGATTGCTCCTAATCTTGTAATTGAAGAAAAGGTTTCTTCAAATTCAATACCCTCAACTTGAGCATACCCTTTACATAAAAATATTTCTTTATTTCTTACCACTTGTCCATCTTCATCCAACTTTTTTCTGAAGACCCATTTGGTGCCAATCAAGTTCTTGTCTTTTGGTGTAGGCACAAGTTTGCATGTCTCATTCTTCTCAACCTAATCTATTTCTTCTTCCATAGATTTATCCCAATGCTTATCTTCATTATCTTGTGTAAAATTCTTGGGATGTATTTTAAATAGCAAAGAAAATTCCAATCTTCTTATAGTTTGAACTCATGTATCTATATCACCAAGAATCTGAATTTTTGGATGATTCTTTTGGAAAATTTTGGATGGTCTCTTTGAATACTGGCGTTCTATTTATTCTTGTTCTTTCTTTTCTTCTTCATTTTCTTCTTTCTTTTCTTCTTCTTTGTAGGTTGTCTCCTCTGGATCTTCATTTGTTTATGACTTTTTCTCTTGAGGTATTGCTTCATCCACTCTTACATCAATATAACTATATATAACCTTGCACAATATTTTGTTGCAGTATTTGTAGCTTTAATTCTAGATGCATATCCAAGAAAGGTACCTTCATCGGTTCTCGAATCAAGCTTTCCTAAATTATATTCATTTATCTGTATATAACACTTACTCCAAAATAATTTGAAGTATTTGACTGTAGTTGGTCTACCTTTCCAGAATTCATAAAGTGTATTGTTTTTGTTCACTCTAATTTGTACTCTATTCAAAATGTAGAATGTTGTGTTGACTTCTTCTCTCCAAAAGGTGTCTGGTAGTTTGGCTTCATTCAACATTGTTCTAGCCATTCCTTTTATAGTTTTGTTCTTATTTTCTACAACTTCATTTTACTGTGGAGTCCTTACTGCTGAAAAATGTCTCTTGATTCCACGATTCTCACATAATTCATCAAATTCATAAGATGTAAACTCACTTCCTTTGTCTGATCTTAAGCACTTGATTTTTAAATCAGTCTCATTTTCAATTATGGATTTGAAATCTGTAAACTTCTCAAATGCTTCATGTTTTTCTTTAAGAAATGTAACCCCTGGAATTCTTGTGTAATAGTTGGGATATGATTTTGGGACTAATTTAGAGAGTTGTGAAGTGTGCGAAAAATAAGGAAAGACAATAGGCACACTTTTGGGGCTAGCGCACGCAAAGGAAGGAAGATCGTTGAATTAGTTAGGAATTTTGGGTTCATTGATACACACTAAGCCTTAATGTAATTGTATAAATATGTAATAGTTTTCATAATACAAAAGTAACTAAGTGTGAGATGAGTGGAAATATGTAATGTATGCAAGACATGTAAGAGAGAAGAGCAATCCAACAATTAAGTTTGTCTAACTTTTCTCCTGGTCTTTTTGCTAATCCTCTTGTCAATTATGCTTTCCATCTGTGGATTTTCAGCTACAGACATTTGTTTTGTCCATTGAATCTCTTTCTATTCCTTCTCTGCTCCTGCTTCTTCAGCTCTGTAAGGGTACAAATCCACAACATTGAATATTGGTGAGATTCCGATCCCATCGGGTAATTCAATCTCATATGCGTTTGCCCCAAATTTCTTCATGACCTTGCACGGTCCAATCCTTTTCATCTTCAGTTTGTTATATGTTCCCCTTGGGAACCTTTCTTTCATCAGATGCACAAGAATCAGATCACCAACTTCAAATTGAAGTT